>OOFB01005801.1:0-12399 GCA_900323305.1 Trachyrincus murrayi
AATATGATTGCCATAAAAATAAAATATATACATACGTGTGTCACTTATAGCCTCATGGAAATGCAACAAGATCACTCCAGTGTTCGAAATGGTCTCAAAGGATTTTAAAATCCATGGTTTTAAGGTTTCCAAAATTATTTCTTGAAAACCCTTAAACCATGGTTTTTAAAATCCTTGGAAAGCCCTCGGGCTTTCCAAGGATTTTAAAAACCATGGTTTAAGGGTTTTCAATAAGGTTCGTAAAATGCATAATTTTTTTTAGACGTTTTTTCAAGGATCTTAAAATCCATGGTTGGACAGTTAAAAAAAATAAAAAATAACTTAAAAATGCACAGCTTTTTCTCCCCGGCGATTTCAGAGCCATTGTTTTCTGCGGGAGGCTTTGCTGCGGGTGTTCCTCTTGAAGCTCTGGTGTAGCGCGGGGGTGGTGGTCGACGGGGGTCCACTGGCGTGCGCCTCCTCCCACTCGTAGCAGTGGTTGACCCGGGCACAGCTGAGCGGGGAGGGCAGCTCCTCCTGGGTCTCTGTGTAGTGCTCCACCAGCAACGCCAAGGAAATGAACTCAGTCTTGCATTTCTAGCGCCAACAAGACAAAGACAACACACACACACACAAAGACCGCACAGGGAGAGTTGAGATCAAGACATAAAATGGTCGAATTGTGGAGTTATTAATCATGAATTTACATTGTTAAAATGTTTTTATTTTTTTATTAAAGCATTTTGCATTTATTTGGAGGTTTGGGGCAACATCTTGAATTAAATCGCATTAATGGGTAATCCCATGTGAACACCATCTCAACTTAACCGTTAAGTGTGTTTTCTGGGGGGCGACTGTGGAAAAAATAGTATAAAAATGCAGGATAATATAGTGTAGCGGCTATGGGTGTTTGACTCGCAACCCCTAACTGCTCCTTAATGACGTGCATTCACCGTAAGGCACTTTGGATAAGAAGCATCTGTTGAACTACTAAATAATAAATAGTAAACCCTTGCGGGGTTACCTCCAGGTGGAACATGCCCTTGCGGGTGTTCTCGATAAGGTAGGTGACCAGGCCGGACTGGAGCCGGATGAGGAGGGAGCCACAGTTAGGTTTCTTGGGGTGGGGACAGAGGAGGTAGGAGCCCAGCACGTCCTCCTCCAGCAGGGCCGAGCTAGAGTCACTGGAAAACACGACAGAGCGTCAAAAACACCAACAACAATACAGTCATCAGACCGTTACAAAACAGCAGAGAACTTCAGCTGCTTTAACAGTGGAAAGAAAATGACAGCCATTAAAATACGGTGTCCTCCCTTCGTACGTGTATTTTATATTTGTGTTTCATACATACGCTTTGGGTTTAAATACAGTCTCCTCTTATTTGTGTGTATTTTTTAATTTGAGTTTAACACACAAACTTTTTGTGTATTTTGTTAGACGAACCGTTTTTAAAAAAGAGGAACCAAACGCTAAACTGAAGGGACTGCAGCAATATAAAGTTGCCCTTTCCAATTGGCTCAAATTTCACATTCATTTGATACAGTGTGTATGGGCAACATCGCTGTGTAGCACATTCAGAAACAACAGTTGCAGTATCCGATATTCTTCCGAGTTGACAGTTAATTTCCCTCGGGATAAATAAAGTCATCTTGAATCTTAAGTCACTTACTTTACTCGTTAGCAGCAACAGGTAACTAGTAACTTTCTAGTTACTTTATTTTTACTAACTAAATAAAAAATATTTTCCAATGACGAGCTTCAAAACTGACAGCAGGTGTTTCACTTGAGAGTAATGAACTGTCAGTTGGCAGAAGGAAAAGGCCCAACTCACGGTGCGATGCCAGCCCAGCACCAGACCGCGTGGGCCAGGGCTTCTTCCGTTTCGGCCAAGCTGGGGGTGTCAGCTCTCTTCGCTGATCTGTCCTGCTCCTTTCCTGGTGTTTACATAAAACGAGGAGAAATGTATGGAAATCAATCCAACTCCAAAGGTGTCCTGGATTGGGATCTAAGCGTCTCATTCTCATTAAAAAGGTGCTGTAGTTAAGATTTAAGAGAGAACTACCAGAACAATGACAAAGCCATGAGTGAATATATAAGTGTCCCATAAGATGTCTTCTTTATACCGGTGACAGAAGAAGAAAAAACAGTGAGATTGTGAGTGAAGACTCATTTTAAAGCATGTGAGTTGAGATCTCCATTGACTAACCCTTCCCCCAACACTGAAGAGGCCTACCTTGAGGAACCCACCACTGACTAACTCCCAGAGTTACTCAAGCCTACCTTAAGGAACTCCACTGACTAAACCCTTTCCCCCAACACTGAAGAAGCCTACCTTGAGGAACCCACCACTGTGAAGGTCACACCAGCGCAGACGGCAAGCCAGTGACATCCCAGCACCAAACACTGATTGGACACCGTTTCTACCTTACCTAATCAACTCTTTGACCTTGGAAAGCACTCTTTGCACGGTGGGCCCACCTTGCGATGAGGTGAGTCGCTCGCGGGCGTGCCGCTGTTTGAGCGGAGTGAAGGTGAAGGAGCGGTAGGCGCCCGACCGCAAGCCCTTGCTGCGGATGGCCTGCTGGCGCACCAGCGAAGGGCCGGTGGTGAAGACCTCCTTGTGGTTACCCGGCTTCTTCTCGGGGGTCTTCGATCTCGACCTCGACCTCGACTGCAGAGGATCCGGAAATAAATACAATGTTTTCATTGGATTCATTTTACCGGCATTCGCCCAAACCGTCACTATGTCACACTTTCACTACAGCACTGCGGTTTGTAGCCATGCTTCTGCTATGAAATCATTTCAACTACTGTCTAAACAAGAGTATGACCCCATACATCCACAGGTCAATACACCCAGGTAAATAAATCTAATTGCGATGCCTGTAGTGAAAAGACGTACATGGCGCAGGTTTAAGTTTAATCGCTGACCTGGTAAAGATCAAACTAAGAGATGCATTATCAAAGTTATCCATAGGACACCAACTATTTCCATCCCTTGGTGTTCTTGGACTAAAAAGCGCCAGGACAAGAAGTTCTTCACACGAGGACGAGGGTTTACATCCTGACCTTGGCCCCGGGAAACAGTCCCATGAAGGGGGCCCTTCTGAAGGAGACCAGGGCGCTGACACTGAGCGGGAAGCCGTGGTTGAGCAGAGAGGGGTTACGACGGGGCAGGGACCCGAAGGACTCCTCCAAGGCCTCTTCCGGATGTTTCTCCAGGTATAACAGCTGGAAACAGCGGCAGAGCAGCAGGTTCAGGAACTGGGCCTGGGAGATGAGAAGACATGATCGTACTGAGCCAATGCTTTTGTTCAGAGCAACAACTAAGCGTACATTTGTCTTGTTTGACTAGTGATAAGAACTGGAGGTAACCCCCGATCTTAAGATGAGAACAAGAAACATTACAACAAGAAACATTAGTGGCATAACTGATTTGACATTTTTGTTTTATTAAAGGTTAGAAAGCAAAACATTTTGCAGAACTCCAGATCTCCATTCTGAATAATAATCAAACAATCATAAAAAAGAACAAACTGTGCATACTTGGCTTGCCCTCACTTGCTGTACTGTAAATCCCTTATGATTAAAAGCAACAGCCATGAAATATATCAGCTATATGACGCGTTCTTACTGCTCTGGCATGCCTGGCCTTGAAGAGGTGGCAGTAAAGCTGAGCGTCTGCGCTTCCAGGGTTGTGGGAGACGAAGGCGAACTGCGAGTCAGAGGGACGGGCGGTGGAAAGAGAGACTCTGCGTAGGGCATGAGCCATCAGGAGGTTCTGGAGACAAGGATGACAACATCCTGATTCATCCAAACTACTCGTCAGAAAAAGCCGGAAAAACGGTTGCATTATTATTCTTACCGTCTCGTCTTCGTTGTACATCTTGACCCCTTTGATTGAAAACTTGAGGGAGACGGCCCTCCTTATTTTGCATGTCTGGTTGTAGGGGGGGGGCATTAATCATTATGTCTCCTGGGTTAGGGTTAGGGTTTAATTACCAGCACTTGAAAAAGTTGTTTACACTCAGGCCTTACTCGGAGCGCTTTCAACTGTCTGTGCAAGTGTTCAATCTGCTCATCCAAACAGCAGTCCTCAACAGGAAACGAGCCAACATACTTGAGAAAGATCAGAGGGCGTATTAAGTAGAATATCACTGAGGAGGTTAAAACACTGAAGGAGATGAAGGAATGTAGACTTTACCTCAGTTGAACGTGTCACTGTACCGTCTTCCCTGGTCGGTGCCTCACCCATGGTATGTGTATTAACCTGCGTGGGAAAACCGAAAATCACAGGCACAACGTAAAAACAACAGCAATATGCACAAGCCTACCTATACTGACAAATTGTTGCGTTTTTAAAAACAGTTCAGCGGTTCCACACACACGACTGCAGATGTTCACACATCCACAAGGCTACATATTCTGCACGAATCGTTGCGTTTTTGATGAGATCGTTGCTCTGATTTACGACTATTTACTATTAGACTGTTGTATCGTGTAGGCCTACGCAACTAATGTGACAACTTTGAGCCACAAGCCACAGGACGGGTTGAATCCCATTCGGTAAGAAAAGCTTGAGCACACGCGTGTAAACTATACTTTGGACCGTTGTTGAATATAAAACACGATACGTCCGTCACGTCTACACCACACATTGGCTGCATTAGATCAAAGACAACTCACTTTGAAGACGGAGAAGCGTCACAATACAGCCGATAACTTCCGACCCCTGCCCTGAAAGGAGGCACTGATTCCTGAAATATTTCTCAACTCGTCTCACATTGAAAGCCACGCCCACACGTCGACGCTTACCTGCCGCGTTCCAGGTGCGAGGAGAGGGCGTGGCTTTCATTTGACAGGGGAACCAGGAGTTTATTAAGGATCGTTTCACTCTGTACTACTTCAACTGTGTGGGCGGTGCCTCTAACCATGTTCAACTGTGTGGGCGGTGCCTCTAACCATGTTCAACTGTGTGGGCGGTGCCTCTAACCATGTAGGCAACACGCCTTTGTAGCGACGCGGGTTCGATTCCCACCTGTGGTCCGATATGCTACATGTCATTCCCCCTCTCCTTCGACCCACTCTCTTCACTGTCCTGTCCATACAGGCACACAAATAAAAGTACATTAAAGCTGCTCGCAGACTGGCCTATTTGTCTCATGAATATTAATAGGAGTAAACTTGAGTCTTGTAAAAGTTAACTTGTCATGTAAATTGACATTTGAATTAATGTGCAATGATTTGTACAAATGCATACACATTTATGAATCT
This sequence comes from Trachyrincus murrayi, assembly GCA_900323305.1. Lineage (NCBI taxonomy): Eukaryota > Metazoa > Chordata > Actinopteri > Gadiformes > Macrouridae > Trachyrincus > Trachyrincus murrayi. The sequence goes on from OOFB01005801.1 coordinate 5,255, forward strand.
ACGTTTTACATTTTGCTCAAATAGGCCTTTTTTTTTGTCGTCCTATAGACTCCTATATAATGAAACTATTAGTTTACTACTCCAGCTAAACTGCCCCCTACATAGTTAAGCAATATTACACAAGAGGGTCTGCTTCACCGTTATGGTCCAGTCCGAGGTACTTCAGCAGAGTGGACTTGTGATTAAAAATATAAAATATTGGCTCATTTCAATATTTAGCATTTAATAAAAATTCAAAACATAACTTTTAATCGGGTATGTCCGAGCATGTGAAAACTTGAGCGATCAGTGGCTGAGCTATAAGCGTTACCAATCAAAAATCATAATAATATCCGCTAGAAATACAATAGGTACCCTGTTTAACTGAATATCTAAAAGTGTGTGTGTGATATTAGCGGCTTGGATCAACATTCCTGGCTATTGTATAATATAACAAGGTCACGTTTGGCTTATCCTCGGCTCAACTCAAAGCCTTCAATTTTAGTATTTACTATTATTTAGAAAACACTTTCATCCAAAGCCACGTGCATTTCCAGATACATGTCATTATGGAGCAGGTAGGGGTTAGCCATCTTGCTCAAGCATGCCTACAGGTAGACTGGGCAGGCACTGGGGTCCAAACCCAGAACCGTTCACACCCCAACCACTGGACTATCCTGCCACCCCATTTGACGACATCCTGTCTCTTGGGAACAGAACCAACTAGGGAAAGTTTAAAACAAAGTCACACCACGAACAAAAAAAACAAACAAGCAGTCGATTACAAATAGTCATTTTTATTAATGACTTGGAAAAAAAGCTTAACAATAAGTATATGCATGCAGGGTATGTATGGGCTATTATCCTGTTATTCAAGACACACAATTCATACAGCTTGTTGAAACGGATCTAGAGCATTTTGAAGCAACAAAACCTGGTGATTTTTTTCCTTTACACTATTAACGGTTTCTAGAAAGCAAGTGTCTTAGAAATGAATACTAAGCAGCGTGTGCTTGCGCCGCCATTCAACTGCAAACTTTGTAATTCAGAACTTTTCAGTAAAATTATTCCCAATAGACTTCCTTCTGAAACGCAACAAGAAAGCCCAAGCACTGCCGTGCACTCGAGGAAAATGAATTTAAATGGGAGTAGCTTAAAAATATTCATACAAATGATTATTCATATTCATTCAGAATTCTTTAACTCAAACATGTCTAAATTTGAAATGCGCTGTCCTCGTGTGGGAGTGATGTACGGGGCCAAGAAGCGTGTGCACGATAAAGGGAACAAACGGGCCATCACAGAGAAGAAGATCCTGGAGGAAAACCTCTCAACGCTCAACAAACACGTCTCCGTCCCCTGTTAAACATGAGCAAACATCGTTCTCTACACACACACACCGGTGAAAAATAAAAACAAGGGTCAGTTAAAATTCAGTTACTCTCAATGTACAATAACCACACTTTAACCAATATGAAAATCATCTAGCCTACCAAAAAAAAAAAAAAAGAATAAAATAAAAAAAAAAAGACAAGCCCACCCCCTGCCCCCCCCAAAAAGGGAGAGAAAAAGAATGATGAGATCACCGAGGAGGAGGAGGCCCGTGTTAGCCGCCCCTCCCTCCAGGCCGGCGGCCATGTTCATTTCTTCCCCCTCAGGGACTTGCGGGGGGTGGGCTTGGTCTTCACCTCATTCTTGACCGGCGCCTTTTTGGCGGAGGACTTTTGGGGCGTGGCTGCTTTGGAGCTCCGGGCACTGAGTTTCTTCACCGCCGGTGTCTTTGGCCTCCTGGCTGGCGCCGCTCGCTTCACAGGCGTGGCTTTAGCTGGTGGCGAGGCTTTAGCTGGGGGCGAGGCTTTAGCTGGGGGCGAGGCTTTAGCGGGGGGCGAGGCCTTAGCGGGGGGCGAGGCCTTAGCCGGCATCGCTGCGGCCTTCTTCGAGGCGGCTGGGATTTTCTTCGCGGGAGCCGGTGCAGGTTTTTTCTTGGCTGGAGGCGCCGCTTTCTTGGCAGGGGCGGGTCTCTTGCCCCTGGCTTTTGATTGGCTGACGCTGCGTGGCTTTTTGCTGGGCGGCGGCCGGCGAGACTTGGGGGCGGGCCTCTTGGTTGCTTTCCTGGGGGAGAAACTAAATGTTATTTATTTTTTTTTGGTGCAAGGATGCAAACAGGTAAGGGGTAAAAAAGGTGAGAACATTGAGTGGATAGAGAAAACCTGCCACAGCTCAGGGGTCCCGGGGGCTCGCAGATCTACACGATCCACTTCAATTATCGATGTTGAAATACAAACGCCAAATTTCGCCGAAAGGTTTGCGTCGCTGTAGGTGCTAATGCCAAATGAAATTCCTACGTCATGATCTCGCTAACAGTGAAATAAACCGTGAAGAAGACCGCAAAGTAGTTAAAATGTAAATGAAAATGTGTGGCCCAATTTTGCAGGAAAATGGCTACATGTTGCTTTGTGTTTCTTTTTTTAGTTAATTGTCACTGGCTCCATCATGTCAAACCAAATAGACCAATTTAAGACAGGTAACAGATCTGTGAAATCTTGTAGTACTCATCAAACGAACCTCTTTGGGGGAGGAGGAGGTTCGTCGTCAGACTCCTCGTTCTCGGACTCTGACTCTGACTCGGACTCTGACGTGTCTGCGGTCCGCTGCGGAGTTTTCTTCTTCTGTGGTGCGATGATGCGGTCTGGGAACAACACTGCAGGACTACAACAAGAACAGAAAACCCATCAGGTGACTCCCAACCCAGTTGGTGGAGAGGCTTCAGTTTATAACCTTAGTTATGAAGTATGAGGGGAAGACCAGCCGGTAGGTTGTATAATATGTGGTTCTATGTATCTGGGCTAGTAGGATGGTTCTACGTACCTGGGCTAGGCTAGTAGGGGAAGGTGGTTCTATGTACCTGGGCTAGTAGGATGGTTCTATGTACCTGGGTAGTAGGGGAAGGTGGTTCTATGGACCTGGGCTAGTAGGGGAAGGTGGTTCTATGGACCTGGGCTAGTAGGGGAAGGTGGTTCTATGTACCTGGGGTAGTAGGGGAAGGCCAACCGGTAGGTCCCGTTGAGTCCACTCCCAGTGATCTGGTCCATCCAGCCCAGCATCTTACACTTGGTCAGGGTCTTCCTCAGCAGGGACACTACAACAGTGATATTATTGGGAAGCCAAGAGAATTAGCCAAAAATGCTAATTGTTCCAACATATATTTCCAATTAGTGCTTTTGTAATCTGGTGCATTTTAACAGTTGTGTTCTGCTTAAAAACAAAACAAAGCATCTTTAAGAAGAATCATAGTGTAGAGCGACAGAGAGCAAGAGAGTGTGAGAGAGGCCCCACCTAGGCGTGACTCTGTGCTGTCCTGGTGGGCGTGGCAAAGGTATTTGCGTAGCGTGGCGGTGCTGCAGGTCTTGGGTTCGTTCATGGCGATGATGGCGGTGCTGATGGCGTCCTCCAGGGGCCCACCGGCCAGCAGCACCTTGTCCCCGGTCCGCTTCAGCTACGGGACAGACAAACCTACAGATATAACCTTGTGTTCTGAGACAAACCTACAGATATAACCTTGTGTTCTGAGACAAACGTACACAGTGTCTTCTTTGTTTTGACTTGAAAGTGTAAAAATGTCGAATCCATCAATCAACACAAATCCAAGCCTCAGATACGACATCTTTTCATATTCCATTTTCAATCGTCCCTACAATTTTTTTTAACTAGCGGATCTCAACATGTGGACGTGGCGACCCGGAGTCCAGCGGGATGTTTACCTGGAAGGTTCCGCTGGCTCCCTTCCCGGTGATCCGCTCCAGGTGACCCTTGTCCACGGCACGGATCAGTGCCGCCTTCAGCAGGTCGGGCCTGGGGACAACACGCACACCACAACCGTCACCCGACTGTCCATCAATACAGGCAGATCTGGGCGTCATTAGTGAGACATACGCCAGGGTTATAAAATGGCCTGTTCAAAAGTGTATGCCTTTATAAATCATTTGTAGCAGTCGACCCTGGGCTCCTCCGACCACAAGACACAGGCAGTTGGTGAGTAGAAACCGGTCTATTAAAAAGTAAAGTTGAGAATAGTTCTACAGGCAGGGCAGGTGGTAAGTGCTGACATGTCCGTGCTCCTCCTGAGTGTGTGTGGTGAAGTCTGGTTTAACCTGTGGGCCTTGATTACTCTGATGCACAACAGGTATGCAGCCTCACCCAGCCCCAGAGTCCAATCAGTCTGACTCGGGTCAGGTGAGGCTGCTTAAACCAGCCACACGCTCCACATCATTAAATCTTTTTTTTTTTACTGGAAAAAAATAAAATAAAATATTTTACTTATAAAGTGGACCGCAGTGACATACCTAACTCCTGGTCACACATACCTAACCCCAGGTCAGCAGACTGATGACATACCTAACCCCAGGTCAGCCAACTGATGACATACCTAACCCCAGGTCAGCTGACTAATGACATAACTAACCCCGGGTCAGCCGACTGATGACATAACTAACCCCGGGTGTCCTACCTGTTGTGGAGGTGGGGGAAGTGCTGCTGCAGGTACTTCTTGATGAGGATGAAGGACGCCTCCTTGGGCTCACAGAGTCGGGTGATGATGAGGGGCAGGGCGTCCCCCAGTGCCTCGCTCTTCACTCCCACCAATATGGACGATTTCTACCAGACCAGACACAAACTATAAATACATGGTCGTATAGTACCGCAAGTGTATACATTCTTAGCATGGGTGGTTCTAGGGGGAATCGAACCCCCGACCCACGCTCTACGGGTTGAGCTAGACGGGACGCACCAACTAAGAGTAACGATGGGAGCTTATCGTGAAGGATTCCCTATATATTTAGCAGAAGCCACGTCTCTTCAATGGAAAGGTTTTCTGGAAGGGGGCTAGCCTTGTGCTTCACACTATAAAGATCCTAGAAGCAACACATTTATCCATAAGAGAAGCCACAGGTCCACGTCAGAATCTACGACCAGCGGTGGGCTGCACGGTGAGCCGTCTCTATTGGGACGAACCTTGGCTGATGGTTTGGTGTCTGGCTGTTTCCTTGCTGCAAAGCTGCCTGCAAGACCCTTCCCCTTGAGCTTGAGAGGAAAGCACAAACACAGGGCAAAGAACAAGATGATAATACTATTGTATACCGGTATTTCTCCAACATAGAGCTATAGCGTTTCCCCAACACTTCCAAAATGTGCTGTTAAGCCCAAAGCACACAACAGTGTTGGGACAGACGCAAAATAATTATTTGTGAATTTTCACATCCAAAATAGACTTGAGTCCCACATGAAGCGAGCGAAAAGAAATACAGCCCGCTACTCCCAAAAGATTATTCTCGCTCTTTTTTGGGGTCGCGCCACAAATATGAATCAAAATTGTAAAGTTGGGCTTTATAGTGAACATCACCATTAGAAAGGTTTTGAGAAGCAGGATTTATACTAGTGTGAACACTATATACCTAGACCAGGATTCAGCCCTGTTTTTCCAATGCTGTGGACTCTTGTTTGGCTGGGTTTGTAGCAGGAGCCTTACCTGTTTGATGGTGCCCTTCGCCAGGTGCTTTTTCAAGGCCTTCTTGATGAGATATTTCCTCTTGTCCAGCTCCAGACTCGGGTATTTCTTCATGACGTATTTCAAGATGGACATGTAGGACATCCCTGAGTGTTCACTGCTCGACTACAGAAGGACAAACGTGAACTCTAAAATGGAGTACTGACTTATTTTATTTTTTTTTAACAAGGCACCTGGACATAAAATGGCTGATTTTGCTCCTTAAAAGTGACAACGTGTAAGATTTGCGCCTCTATCGGTTGCTAGCATTTACTCAGCAGAATTTAAAAAACAACAACATTGGAACCACTTCTTGTCTTAATGCAGCGCAAGCACGCCCCCTGGAGCAATTACAAGGAACGTAAACAAGATCAACTTCAAGATATCAGGTACAGAATGTATGGGATTGTTGCTGTTTGTAGCCATCAGCATGTACTACAGATACATCCAGATCATTTTACTTTAAATAAAATACTAAAACATGAGTAAATCTTACACATTGTCACTTTAAGGACATGAATCTAAAAAAAAAATATATATATATATATATATATATCTTTGCACAAAAGCACCCGGCTAAGCCAAGCGAAGCTTTAGTGAAATGAATAGACGAGCACCTTCACAGCCTCCAGGAGAACCTCGTCCACCTTGGGCTGAGGTCGGGCGAAGCTGGCCGCCGCCGGCATCTTCTTATTGGCCGCGATGGACGCCCAGGGTGGGATGGTCTTTTTCAACTTCTTCACCTTAGTCTTCGCCAGCTTTACTCCGTCCTTCATCCTGGGAGCCCCAGAGGAGGAGGAGGAGGAGAGTACAAGATGAGGGGCAGCGGGTTTCGGTGTCCGGGAGCGATATTTCACCGTGATGACACCACTCTTATCTCTAGCGTACCCTCACCTTATGAGGAGAACAAAGCAGTGTGTGGCACACTGTCCTTCGGCGCAGTCCTGGCATTTTACCGTTTCTCCGTTTGCCACCATTGGCCTAGCATGCCTGAAAATGTCAAAACATCCCCGTCTTTAACGCCACAGTGGTAGGCCCGACTAGCTGAAATGTGACAGACCGGAGCCCACATTTACTCAGCGTTTCCACTGAGAAATGGTGCTCACGTTATGGTCTGTAGAGGAAGAGACATGAACCAGAACATGACCGTGTAGGAGCCTTCGCTCTCGATTGGTTTAAAAGACAGTAAAAGATATTCTCAAACCTCTGGACATCCCAGCCACCGTCGTCAAAAACAGAAGGTGTAACTTTTCATCTAATTTTATCATTGTTAAATTATTGTCTCACGCTGATCTCCAGGTGGCAGGAGTTGCTCTCATGAACACATCAGAGGGGTTTCACAGAGCTCAGCGTCTTGCACCGATCGCAGACATTGAGAGAGAGAGAGAGAGAGCTCATCTTAAGAGGGTCCACTGGAACCAATCATAGATCTGATGAGATCACCGAATGAGTGCTATCTACTATTGGGGGATTGCTACTGACACACACACACACACACACACACACACACACACACACACACACACACACACACACACACACACACACACACACACACACACAGTAACACATAAACATACCCTCAACACATTCACAACAATTTGCAGTGATACAGTATTGTTTT
>OOFB01005802.1:0-23052 GCA_900323305.1 Trachyrincus murrayi
ATTAATGGGACTACTGTGGAGAGGGTGAGCAGGTATAAATACCTGGGAGTCCACATGACCGAAGATCTCACATGGTCCACACATACAGACACTCTGGTGAGGAAGGCAAGGCAGCGCCTTTACCACCTCAGGCAGCTGAGGAAATTTAAAGTCTCCCGGAGGATCCTTCAGTCCTTCTACTCTGGAGCTGTAGAGAGCATCCTGACAGGAAGCATCACTGCCTGGTTTGGCAACAGCTCCGCTCAGGATAGGAAGGCCCTGCAGAGAGTAGTGCGTTCGGCTGAACGCACTATTGGAACTACACTCCCCACCCTGCAGGATTTATACACCAGGAGGTGCAGAACCAGAGCCTGCAGGATCATGAAGGATCCTCACCACCCCAACAACGGACTGTTCCAGCTGGTCAGGCAAGCACCTCCGTAGTCACGCTGCCAAAACAGAGAGACTGAGACGGAGTTTCTTCCCTCAGGCCATCAGGACTGTGAACTCTGACCTCACCAGGGCCCCCACCTAGACCCACACACTCCCCCTCTTATGCACACACACACACACACTTAGGTAATGACTACACATAATTTATATCATATATACATATACAATTTATTATATTTGTATATTTTTTGAGTGCTCTTACTGTAAATATTGTGCTGTAAATATTGTGTTCTTTTATAATATAATTAGTGTAAACTTGTTGCCCTTTGCACATTTCTGTTGAGCATTGCCACTTTTTCATTTTACTGCACACCCCGTGTATGTATGTGACGAATAAACATCTTGAAATAAATAAATAAATAAAGTATAACCATTTATGTATTGGTTTTTATAGTGTGTGCAATAAGACAAGAGTGCACAAAACAGACAACACAAAAGATTTTATTGGAACTCGTAGAGAATGTTTGCCTTCTTGGTTCCCAGATATTCATACAATGGTAGGTCTATTATTTACTCACTTGTAGTATTCTTTCACATAGACTGAGCAAAATGGAACATACACTGTAGTAATACAATCAGACAGAAGAAACTAGCAATTTAAAAATCATGAATCGATTTAAAGTTTGTCAACTTAATAAGTAAACAAAATGCAGCAACACGTAAATAAATAAATAAATACATATGTTCACCTATTAAGGCATCACACTGGTGACTGGTAAGTACAGGATTTGGACACCTAATCAGTAGTATAACAAGGCTATCTCAGAGGTAGAGAATATAAATGATAGTGAGCGGCTGTAACATACATTAGGCTCGTGGAGTGTGGATAGAAACTACAACATGTTGCTTGTGTCATTGTGTTACACTGTTGTGTTACATACAGTGTAACACAACAGGCAGAAAACAGACAACCTTCCAAACATCTATCGACTTTCCTTTTGGTATGGTTGCATAAATACTTTTTCACAACTTTGAGAAGCATTTACTATTAAGGCAATAAATATTATTAACGATGATAAAACAAATGGACAAAAAACGAGTATGGTCCAATAGAGGGCCTGGAGAGAGTATGGAAAAGGCAACCCCAGAACCAGCCTGGGTCACAGTAGAAAGAAGCGGTCCAAACACACAGGGTCACCATAGTAGAGGGAAACCCACCTGGCCAAAGCCAGGCTCCTTCCTTAGTTCCCAGTATGCATTGTTGCTAACCCAGGTATCATCTTTTGACTTCCTGTAGAGACCAAAATCCAACAAAGAAAATTACAGAACACAAACACTACAAGTTCCTTTTTGCAAAGTATGGTAATGTATTCCCGTCAACTTGGTCTTGTAATACACCCTGCGGCAATGCAGTAACACCCCTGCTTCTTTCTTTGACCATTCAGATCTTTCTTCCCTGATTACTCCATATCTCTGTACTGTATGGCTGTATAGACTGTACACTCAGTGTACTGTATGTATGGCTGTATAGACTGTACTCTCAGTGTACTGTATTTATGGCTGTATAGACTGTGTACTGTCAGTGTACTGTATGTATGTATGGCTGTATAGACTGTACTCTCAGTGTACTGTATGTATGTATGTATGTATAGACAGTACTCTCAGTGTACTGTATTTATGGCTGTATAGACTGTGTACTGTCAGTGTACTGTATGTATGTATGACTATATAGACTGTACTCTCAGTGTACTGTATGTATGTATGTATGTATGTATGTATAGACAGTACTCTCAGTGTACTGTATGTATGGCTGTATAGACTGTGTACTGTATGTATGTATAGACAGTACTCTGTGTTTCATTTACCTTCACTTCCTATTGTGTTTCAGGTCCACTTTAAGAGACATTCTGAGGATACTGCTGTGTCTGTGTTTGTGGCTGTGATGACATTTGATTATCCATTCCAGCAGGTGAGCCTGCTTGATATTCACCTGAAGAATTTGGATTGGTGTGTTAGATTGCTGTCCTCCAGATGTTTCCGTCTCTCTCGCTGCAGCTGTTGGATCCTCTGTTTCTGCTCCTCGGCCTCCTCCAGTCGCCCCTCCTCCAGTAGTCTGCCGTTGAGACACAAGACACAACATTAATGTGTACACTCAAAGAAGCAGAGCGAAATATTGACTATTTAGTCATTTAGCAGATACTTTTATCCAAAGCGACTTACAGTACAGTTTTTTTAGATACATGTCACTGGTGAACGGGTATGGTTATGCACCTTGCTCCAGGATGCCGCTACAGGTAGACTGTGGACACTGGGATTTGCACCCCTAACCACTAGACTATCCTGCCCCTGTGTGGCAGTCAAGGCATGCCGAGGACAATTGGCATCTCTTGGTTCCCACCAATGTCTACTCTTGGTATCTATTAATACTAAAGCATTTATCGAAACAGAATGCTTAAGAGAAGACCGTGGGAACATGGTTCACACTGATGGCATTGTCCATTTGGTACATTTCAACTTTTGATGGCAAAACATCGGTGGATAGCCTCTCACCTTTGGTCCATGCGGAATCTCGTGTCGGTCGGCGGTAGCAGCAGTCCATGGGAGGGCTTCAGCTCATTCAGCTCTATAGCAAACTTAGTGAAGCCATAGTACTTCTCATGGTCTACTGGCATTGAATCTGCATTTTAAAAAACAACAAGGTGCATTGTGTTAAATACTTTAATTTTGAATTATGTTTGAATTTCAACATTTCATACAAAAGTTTAAAGTAAACATTTTACTGATTCGTTTTAATACAACACATACACACATCATTAAAACAATACAAAAACAAAACAAAATCAAATGGATGTTCAAAGGGATTTTCTGTCATACTTGCTCTCCAAATGCAGGTGGCTGAGGGCGGGTCTCCACAGTAAACCCCCTCGTGCCATTTCCCAAACAGTCTGTGGATGACTTTCCCCTTGTGATCTGTAATGGTTCCCTCCACCTCATTTACACTCGAGTTCCAGTATTTGGCCTGTAAAAAAGGTTTGATATGTGTGACTCTGTAATAACCAACACCCTGTTGAGTTGAAACATCCAGCAGGTGGTGCTGTAAGCTATTTTTTGCTCTGTTGTTGACGGGGTTGGTGTTGGTGTAGCTGATTAGCAAGCCCTGGCGTGTCTCAACCTGCTATCCTGCACAGCTTCAGGAAGCCCTTCAACAAGTTACACACAGCAGCCAATTAACCTTCCTCTCTCAGCAGAGAGGGCCAACTCAGCTCCCCCACATAAAACGCTGGGTTCACAAACGAGTTCTCTCTCTGGCAACAAGCTGGAGAGGAAGAGGAGTGTGTATGTGGTGCAGCGACTAAAATAGCCTAGTTCGTGACTTACCCCCTGCTGCTACTAACAGTGCTGAATCAGGAGGAAGCTTAACCTGAGTGTAACAGGTTTCAAGTTAGATGTCAAAGCATCATTCAGTGTGATGCAAGTGCACTGTGTGGTGTGTTATTCATTTGTAAAAAATAAAATCCTCAAATCTTGAATCTTGAATCTGTAGTGTATAAGGCAGTGTCATCTTAATACTCGGGGTGTACACCATCACTAACATATATTGTATTGGTCAGACACAGGGCAAAGATACGTTTTGTAATTGCAGAATCATCCCCATACAACAATCAGATAAGAAGAACCTCATCAAACATACGTATCTGAAAACTTAATTTCCTGATGTGTTACAACACAGATCCATTTAAGATGTCACAGAATGAGACAATTATTTATATGTCAACATTCTAACGTACCCAAACTAATGGTCTAAATGTAATCTAGTAATAAAAGTAATAAGATCTAAATGAGGAGGTAAGAGGTGTTTGTCTCACCTTGATAAAAGTGACCTTGCACTGGCAAATACCACTGCTGGAGTTTGTGATGGCGATCTCTCCATAGTGCTCTACCCAGCGCTGCCCACTCAGGATGTTGTGGACGCACGATGTCACCTTGTTCCACTCATAGCAGTCTCCTGGTCTATAGGGGACACCAAACAAACATGTCAGCTGTTTCCCCATGCTTTGAATTACAGGTTAAAGGTTAAAGTTAACTCACCCAGGCAGAGTCACGTGTGTGGTACCAACAGGAACGATCTCCATCGACTTCCCCCAGAACTTGTTTCTCCACCTCATGTCTACACAATCAAACAAAGGGAATCCATGACAGGAGAACCTGCCACAGACCAGCACTACAATCGAGTTCTACTACTTCACAGTTTGCCTACCTTGCCAGAAGGTGAAGTTTTTAGACTCTGCGTGACAGGCTGAGATTGGTGGGTGGTGGCTGACCTGAGGAGGTACAAAAAACAAACTCAAGTTAAAGTCAACGTCACACCCGTGCAACACGTCACACCCGTGACGTCACACCAGTGTAAATATCTGCATATCCCAATATTCACACTGGTGTGAGTGGACTTAAACAAATTATCAGTAATAATAGTGCATATATAATAGTATAATAGTAATAATAGTATTAATAGTATAGTATATAGTAGTAATAATACTATGTACTATTTAGCACATGTTTTTATCCAAAGCGACTGAGAGTGAATGTTGAGATACATATCAAGAATCAAAAGGTAGGGTTTAGGCATCTTGCTCAAGGATACATACAGGTAGACTGTGGGCATTGGGATTCAAACTATCCGAGGACAGTTGGGAGCATCAGGCTCACCTGTTCTGCGACAAAGCGAAAGCCCTTATCTGGTCGCTCACACTCGTAGGTCTCCCCCAGGATGGGGTTAAAAGGCTTCCCTCCAGCTCTGTAGTAGCTAGAAGCATATCCGGACACAGCGAATGTAGCTATGTATACCTACACACAAAACATAACTGTAACAAGTTTCCATGTTATATTGAAGCAGAAATGCATAAGTTCATGTTGATGGAAAGAACAGGGGATCCTAATTCAACTGATGACTTTTGAAGCTGGATGACATTTAAGATGCGAGATCTGAAATGACTTTTTACGAAGGATTGTGGAATGTGTTGTTAAGGCCCAAATATTTCCCTTTTCTGTTTAGGTTTGGGAGGCTCTATTTGGCTGAGTGCATTCATCCATTTATATCAGATGCATTCATCCATTTATATCAGATGCTTGTGTGTTGGCTACGTTGAGACGGGCAGCAGAGCGCCCATCACTACGTTTGGCTGCGTTGGGCAGCAGAGCGCCCATCACTACGTTGAGACGGGCAGCAGAGCGCCCATCACTACGTTGAGACGGGCAGCAGAGCGCCCATCACTACGTTGAGACGGGCAGCAGAGCGCCCATCACTACGTTGAGACGGGCAGCAGAGCGCCCATCACTACGTTTGTGTCCACAAAATTAGACTATTGTATCATTCCTCGTTCTATAAACACAGAGGAGGGAGGGGAGGGGGGTGGGTGCTGTGCAGTTGTAACCAATATATAGTTATATATAACTACATATAATATATAGTTATATATAACTATATATTATATAGTTATATATAACTATATATTATATATAGTTGTTGATTGATGGTCAAATGGTCAAAAAGAAAATCAAATCAATCAAATCATTCCCTTGTTTATCACAATCCCCTTATTATTATTATTCCCCTCTCACAGTCATGTGACATTGACGCATCACTGTTCGTTCAGCCTGCCTGACGAGGCCCCACTGCTTCACCCTGAGACCAAAAACATCAGAGACCCACCAGAGACCCACCAGGTGGAGTCATGCCCTCACCATGCGCTCAAAGGGGTCCAGTGTGTTGGCGGCTGTGTCCAGCAGCTCACTGTACTCCAGCTCCTCACACTGCCTCTGCAGGGTGTTGAGGGGCTCGTTGAGCTGGACTGGCATGGCCACCTTGGAGAGGTCTTTACCGATGTTGTTCCTCAGGATGTTCCACAGGCTGATGCTGCTGGTGTTGGAGCTGAGCGCCGGGAGGCAGGACCTGCGTCCACTCAGCTCCGCACCGTTTTCCACAATGCCTGGTACACACAGGATGTCACATGTTAAAATATGGTAGCAGGGCTGCGGAACTGTTGATCAATCTATTGATTATAGTTTAGATTGGTCGATGGATACTAACTAGTCTTTAAAATGCCAGTATGTCAACATGTGGCAAATGGCCATCACAACTCACCAAGTATTCATTTTCTAATCTGAAATATATTTACCAAAATATTGTAATTCCTAATACATTATGTTATCAATGTTTAATTCTAGATGAGTAGACTAATCGTTTCAGCATTGTACAGCAGCTACTGTCTTCATGTCGAAGATCCGAATAGACGACTTATTCGTCAATATGCGAGTGAATTGAACTAGAAAAGGGGAGATATCTAACACAGAGAAAGGCACTATTACTGGAAACTTCTATTGTTCTATGTTTTACGAATAAATTATATCATTAAAAAGCCATCCTTGCTTGCCCACTGCTACTGCCCCTAAGGTCTCTTACCTTCAGTCTCGCGGCTGAAGTTGTCCAAGGAAATGTTGTCGCTGATGTCACTGATGTACGAGTCATCTCCGGAAGCCTAAAATAAAACAGAGGCTTATTAAAGTCCTCAAAGTGCAAAGATAATATATACCTTTTAAGGACACCTGTGGAACGCCCCTGGGTGGATCGTTTCTGACATCCTGTCATAACAGCAGGGATCTAATTCAAAGCCAGTAGTAAAGTTAGGAACTGATGACAAATGTACATCTCAACTCTTGTATATATATATATATACATATATATATATATGTATTTTTAGACGAGGGCACAGTTTCAAAATGACTTGGGCTGAAGTTGCTATTTGAACATGTCTGAAGACTGGAGAAGCAAGCAAGGGAAGACAGAGATCATATCATGAAAACATATGATACATATGACAGCCTGCCTTAATATGTTGAGTCTGTATGATGTGTTTGCACCCCCACTCGTCATAATGGTAGAATATGATTGCCCTTGTCTGAACTAACATTCTTGTCTAATACAAGGTTGAACACAACACATACCTCGTTTTCAGTGGAACTAGCAGACAGAAGAACTTCCTGTGCATCAAAGAACTCTGACTCCACCACAGATGCTCTGCTCTCATTGGACACTTGGTGTACCAGGGGGTGGGGTCCAATGGGAGAGTCCTGTTTCTAGAAACGGAATGTGTAATGGTAAAAGTGTGCGAGTCACAACATGGAGAATGTTTTGTGCTGTGCCCTTCGTCTGCCACCGACTATAAGGAGAACACGGACACTAGCCATGCATGTTTACTGCCAACAAACTGTCAATGAAACAAAACACCATCATTCTTAATGGATATTATATTGTAACTTCATTAAACTGAGTGAAGATGTCATTTTGAATCAGTTGGATACCTGACATGAAATGTGAAAATGAATTATTTTAATTGCACACAGCAACATTTTGATGTGAATATATTTGTCTTTTCAATTAGTAAAGGGGAGAAATATTTGTCAGAGGGAATGGGTTTGTTTTGCACAGTATGTGTTTAACACATTTCATGTTCCACCATCCTGCTCAGCAAATCCAATGAAAACACAGATTTCCTGGTGATTACAGGGCCCCTCGCTCAACACCGCACAGAAAATACATTCACCCAATTTGTGACTGTCACCTCTATCCTCTATCTATGTCTTCCACAAGCTAAGGCACCTTTTTGTTTTGCTTAAGAAGAAAAGCAGCACAAACACTATGATTGCTAAAACGTTATTATGCAGCTGCACTAAAAAATATAAATGTTAATTGTCAAAATAAGATGAGGGGAGTGTAGGGAGGAGTGCACTGGATTAGGGGTGATTGGCTGGCTTGTTCATTTAGTAGCAGAGACCAGGTTGTGTGGGCTGAGCTGTGCACAAAGAACAGCAAGAAATAGCAAAAGTAATGACAGTGATTATGGCATTAAACTAGGCATTCCCATACCCACCTGTAGGGGGCAGTAATTTACTAGGACTGTGGGCTCTACGATGTTAGATTCAGCATGTATCTTGCCCAGGCGCTCTCTCAGATGGGAATTCTGGGCTATGGCCTGGAAATATATGATGTAATATCATATCATAATGTAACACACATTCTGAGTTATGGCCTGGAAATATATGATGTAATATCACATCATAATGTAACACACATTCTGAGTTATGGCCTGGAAGTATATGATGTAATATCATATCATAATGTAACACACTTTCTGAGTTATGGCCTGGAAGTATATTATGTAATATCATATCATAATGTAACACACAGTGTTACATTAGTGCAATGCATTTCACATGTCCAAAGGAAGCTACAACTAAGTATGTAATGTTCTGTCCTGGTATAATGCATTTACCTCTATGGTTTTCTTAATGGTGGTTTTCTTAATCTGAAAAATGCAACCGCTATAATGTTTCTGTTGCCATAGAGATAACACAACGCTCAACTACTTGAAAACCACAGGTGGCTAAAGTAGTGTAATAAGCAGTTACTAACTACTAGCGCCATGGTATGAGGAGTGGGCTGTGTTAAATAAAGACCACCACGGTGGAGAAAAGACACAGTACAACAAAACTCTGAGCTGCGCAACATCACTGTGAAAAAAATGAGTTACCATGGTAATAACTGTCTGTAATAAGACAGGAAATGCAAACAGACTGGGCGAGAGGCGTGAGCCAAAGTAAAACACTATTGCCAGTTGATTCAGCTGTTGAGGTAGAAGACAGTGAGCTGCTGCTGTGAGAGGACAAGGGTCCTAAAGCCCTTTCTAGTCTGGAACATGAGGATACACGCCTGTGTGTAAGCCCAGTGTGTGTGTGTGTGTGTGTGTGTGTGTGTGTGTGTGTGTGTGTGTGTGTGTGTGTGTGTGTTGGATACATACCGTTGCCAGTGCATTCTTCAAACCAAGGATCTGCGGGGACATGGGGGGGCGTGGCTCTGGGCCCGTCATGTGTTTGAATCTCTCTCTCTCTGCTGTCAGGGAACTCAGAGCCGACTTCATGGTGGTGTGCACTGCAGCAAATACAAATAATAATGGCACATAATAATAATAATTATAAACTTTATTTGTATAGCAAATTTAAAAACAATGTTTACAATGTGCTTTAACAACATAGATATAGATAGATATTATTTTGTCAATATTTCCTAGAATTATACAGTTGAAAGTTCCAGTCCTCAGTAAACAGTTTATCATAGTTTCATATCATAACGTTTTTTACCTCCTACTCAAACTAACGAGTCTACCATCAATCAAAGAGGAGGGATTTCAAAGCAACTTGCTTAGCTTTAGAATACCAAAACTATACACCTTTAACTACAAATGTTGTAGATCTATATACAAATGTTTTTAATTGTTAGGAATCGGATCGCATTCACTATAGTGGGTGACGAGAAACCATCAAATGCTTCCCATTAAACATCTGAGCAGTTTACTGGTGGAGGAGTGCCAAGCCCTGGTAGTCTGTATGGTAGTATGATAATAAACCATCTCACTTGGCCAGGAAAATATGACACATCTTTAGAATCCAAATGAAGAGTGTGTGACAAACTGTGACAAACAAATAATAATTAACAGCTGCCATGGCTTCAAAACAGTCACTAGGGTTCGTTATGAACAACACCATAAACACACTATGGAAGTCAGATACACACTTGAGAAATGAAGAACAGACTGACAGCTCTGACATCAACCTTTCATAACAACAAAACAGTCCTAAAGGAACTTAAAGTAAAGTCGTCAGTTTGAAACATTTCACTTTAAATATTAATTTGGATGGTATTTTGCTAAATATAAGCCATATAAGTGCTTTATACAGAATGTACATTTAATTCAGCGCAACTTAACTCAACTCAATTGCTAGTTTAATGTTATAAATGTGTCATGCTATCCATCACTCACAGGTGAAGGCAACACGACAGAAGTCCTCCTGCAGTTTGGCCACATCTATGGGGGGGCTGAGTGCTTCAGGGTAGGCCTTGTCCTGGCCCAGGGCAGCCGTAGAGAGGTTGGGGTTAGACGCATGCAGCCGGATCGAGCCGGGGGAGATGCAGGTAGGAACCTTGATGAGCACCGCAACATAGAGAAGTAGGCAATATAATACATGAGTAGTTTAAAAAACCTCTACACAGGTTAATGTAATAAATGAAACGTAAAAAGAACAAAGTACAGCATCAAGCGGTATAGCGATGACAGATTTCTGTCGACCTGCAGAGTTGCTTTAGTGTCTTTGCTGTCGTTCTTCGAGCGCCATTTTCTTGGAAGCCTTTTGTCCTTCTTGGGGCTGTCGAAAGCGGACGCCTTGTATGTTTGAAGAATTGAGGTTGATGAGAAAGTTAGAATGCCTTGTATGAAAAAAAAGACTTGGGACATAAATGACAATTCATCAAATATTCTATATTTAGTGGTTCATGACTGTGCCACCAAGAGCAAAGAGCACAACATATTAAAGGTAAAAAACTAAACTAAATATTTTGAGCATTATATGGCAGTTAACTGCACTCAAACTGCACTGAATACTAAATCCAAGCTTCCAAAAAACTAAACTTTGTTTACTACTAAAATTACAAATATCTCAAAACAGATGCAGTGTAACTGAAAAGTGATTAATATGGACAGCGGCATGATTTCCACTCTTGGTGTATGAGGACATGGACCCCGGGCAGCACTGGGTGTGAAGGGGCTGAGGCTGATTAAAGAGATGCCTGACCTGTAGGGCGTGGATGGAGGGGGTGGAGTAGGTCCTGTGGAGGATCTCCATGCTCTGTAGGAGATGGTTCAGCTCCAGGAGGTAGGACTCACACATGGACAAGTCTGTGGACACAGGAGACAGCGAGACTGTATACTAGCTGTGTGATAATGCACACTCGTCTTCTTCTTCTAACAGTTGATTGGTTGGATTCTTTAAAAAAATGTACAATATGCTACAGAAAAAAACCCATTGCGGTTAAAATATAAGGACATGTTCTAATGTGCATGTGCCCATGTGCCTTTCAAAACACAAATAAATGTGTATTTCTAAATGAGAAGTACGGAGATAATGTTTTACATTTTGACACTGTGTTAAACTTGCATACATTTTGGCACTGTACTAAATTTTATTTGACTTTTAACAAAAAAAAAGTTGAATCTCACAATATAGCACCAGGAAAGATTGATAGATGAAAGGCTGATAGTGGCAAGTGGTGCAAAAAGCGATCGATAAATAAATAAATACCATGTAGACCGTAACAAAGAGGGGCATCTCTGTTATCTCACCATTGGAGCATTTGTCCATGTCATCGGATGACTGCAGCCAGGCGGCTACCTTGGCCTGGCTGTTACAGCTGACAGGGACGGCTCCGTGCACCGAGGACTGCCTGCCTATAGACATACGCTGCAATATAGACAGTGTTTCAGTTGTCTCGTTGAAACAGCATGAGGGCTGTCCGGAGTCACATTAGGGTGTTATGTACCATTATACAATATCATCATACCTTTCGCATGGAGGCACTCTCTGTGATATTAGGTGAACCGGGAGCAGGGTAGTGGGGGTAATAATACAGGTTTTCACCGGGGTACATTGACATCTCATTCTGCCGGTAGAGCCGGTGGTGGCGCAGCTTGGACACCCATTCGTCAAACAGCTCGGGTGACTCAATCTAAGGGGGAAGAACAAACGCCACAATCATCCCACCAAGGAAGCAAAGACAGCGGATGGGAAAATGTGCAGAGGCAACTGCACACTGTGATATGCAGGGTAGTGGGAGTACTCCCTGTTGAGCGAGAGGGTGTTCAGAAGACTAAATGTTTGGGATGAATAATGTATGTGTAAGCCGTGCAGTGAGGCCTTGTGGACATTAGCATTGTGGTTTACCTTCAGATGATAGATGCTCTCCTCTGCGTCCAGATCAATGCACTTGGCTTTCTTCTGTATGGCCATGACCGACAGACCCACGTCGATGCTGCCGTGGAGCTTCCCCCTGTCAATCTAGTCAACAGAGAGGGTACCTTTACTGGGCCAATGCCACGGGGAGGTGGGTAATGGTCCACCTAACAAGCAGACTGCAGCGCAGGCCTTTAACCAACGCATTACTAATGAATTTCAGTTTGGATGGCCGTTCTTTTCTAGTGCAAACAAGTATGCAAACAAGTATGAAGAATGATGCAGTATGGTGTAATTCATTACATGGGTCTCACAAATAAAATTTACTATAAACGATAAAATTGTTATCCTTGGTGATGAGAAAGAGAGAATAGAGAAAGGAGGTATTTTGTATTTACAGACAGATAGATCAATCCAAACCAATCTTCTGTACATAACACATGCACATACAGTGGCCAGCAGGGCTCTGTACTCACATCTGCACTACATTTCCCATATTTCAGGATGCCCTTGTCCAGGAAGAAGTATCTCTGCGGTGTAGAGGGAGAGAGAGAGAGGGAGAGGGAGGAAGAGAGAGAGAGAGAGAGAGAGAGAGAGGGAGAGGAAGAGGGAGAGGGAGAGAGAGAGAGGGGAATGATATATTAGGAGTCAGGGAGGTAAGGAAAGACGTGATAAATTTGACCTCTTGTTGATACTAGGCTGTTAATGTCCCTGCTGTGAGCTATTGGTCAACCCTGTTCCCCGTCACATGTCTATTTCTGTCCCTATCACTCTTTCTCTTTTGACCTCTTTTCCTTTTATACAAGACATCAGAGTGACACCGTTCATCATCAGGAAGATGCGAGCAGCTCTGCCTGTGTGTGTATCAAACGGCCACAGCTCTGTTACGGTTATCTGTGCTGCGGCTGTGTTTACTTACCAAGCCAAGCCATTAGCTAATGCATTTCAGTGATACATTGAGCTATCTAGTCAATGTCATCCCAACCACAGAGCGAACCTCTGAGAAAATATAAAAGTCTGCCGCGCAGAATCGATTGAGAGCACGAGCAGCCAGTTATTTTTCATCCACTCAATTAGTTTAAAGCAAAAATCGGCCCTGTCATCACATCCCAGGTTAGAGATGCCAGTACTTGGGAATGGAAACCCCTGTTTACTTGTTGACTTAGTATTAGAAGGGCAGTATTAGAAGGGGAAGAGAGGGTCTCTCTCCTGGATGAAGGAAGCACATCCCTGGGGACGGTGTTAGTACCTTATGCCAGCCCTTCAACGGCCACTTCCTCTTCTTCAGCATGTAGCTCTCCTGCTTCTGGGGCTCCTGCACATTGCTGAAGCCACCTCCGCGCATTCCCTCTATGATTTCCCAACTGTCCTGTACACACATTGAACAAGGAGCGTTGCATATAAGCACCCCACAGAGACAGGAGTACAGAAGGAGCCATGGGCGGACACGTTCCCTTGGGACGGTTTGACAACATCGTCTGAATGAGTCATGCGTAGCAGAGTCAAGGTCAGTGTCAAAATCCCTTTTGTTGTTCATAATTAGAGACTGCAGTTGGCTTGCAGCAGTCTAGTTCCCACATTGCAGTCAGGATGTAGGAGGTTGTTTGATATCAAGGGAATAGAGGCATTAATAAGGTGAATGAAGGAGGGAGAGAGAGAGTCATGCAAGAGGTAATTGTTGAGGGAGAAACACCATCGCCTCATGGAGATGTGCTTTAAGCTCCAGCTAGGAGGTTCAAATAACATTGGCCATGTGGTCCCAATGACACAGATAGTGTAAATCTAATCTCACACTTCATAACGAGTTGTACGATGTACGATGTACTGAATGGCTTTAATGCCTCATCTCAATCCTTTACCTGTACAGTACAATGGACATCCCAGAAAGAAGTTAATTATGAAAGGGAAAAAACAACAGGACATTTCATAATAACTTGGTTAACACATAATTACATTTAAATCTGTATAATAAAAAAATTGGAGGATGTAGGATTTTAATTTAATTCTAATAATACAGTTTGTGATTCTATGGAAACAGGCTGTTCTCCCTCCCTCATGTAAAAATAGCCTTTTGGTGACAAGTTCTGCAGTCTATTTTAAAGCCTCAACCACGGGTCCCTAGTTCTAATAGTCTGGTGGGACAAACTGCACCTGCCAGAGATGCTCAGAAAGTGAGCAAGACTCCCGTCTAAAAGGAGATATTTCGCAGGCAGGATGAGGGATCAGTGGGTGTGGTAGATGGGCTGCTCTTTCTCTTCAGATCAGTGCTAGTCATAACTCCCTCACACACTGACACGGTGAGTCATCGACTGGGGTTCTTCCACTCCGAAGACAGAAGATTCATTCAGATTAAACAGGACAGTGACAGTCAGCAGCTGAGTAATGTACGAGAAGTGAAGCAACCCATGTTAGCAGCAAAGCAGTGAACAGAAAAAGATGCAAAGGGGATGTTACCAAATATGTCATAATAATTACAAAACAGATATTTCTACAAAAAATAACTGCACAAGACACAATGTGATTTTGATAATATAATAAAACTATCATCTAACCATTAAACTATCGATTCTTAACATGACATAATCGTATTGTCACATATAAATTAAATACAAAATAAAAAACAATATATCAAATATTTAGTAATATAAGTAGATATAATATGACAATTATTATCGCATGTAGGTCAATGACAAGCATGATAACATTAACTCTCTTTTGAGAGTTTCATCTTCAATGTTCATTATGTGTTTTCTTGGTTTCAACATTACTCGATACTGAAAGATACGTTGTGCTTATTTTCAAGTGGTAAGACTCTTTTTACGTTATGAAACATTAAAAAGTCTGCTGCCTACAGACGGCTATGCTAGGGGTGCTTTAATCATATCAGACTATATGAATAATATGAACAGAAAAACATTATGATGCATATTTTAGTATATGCGATATAACTAAATGGCTAATCATCTAAAACAAATTTTGATCTCTATTTTTTATATCTAAACATTTGAGGGATTATATGACAGAATGTCATTACACCATGTTATTAAACATTTACCAGTAGGTCATCATATCGAGACATATGTTGACTAATATTTCTGTGACGAAGTGAACAATAGCCTCCATCACTCTCACCTATACTCTGTCATGGGAGTATTCAAAAGATGATTAGTCTTTTTAAATTTGATATTCAATTATTTGGTATTGCAATATCAGCAATTTATTGTTGAGCCCATATTATCCTTGTGAGATGATGAGTATGTTTTAGTGTGTGTTATTGTGTAAGTGTGTGTTATTGTGTGTGTGTGCGTGTGTGTGTGTGTTAGCTAGATGGTGATGATTACAATTTCATAGGTTCATTATTCAAGAATGAACAGTGTTTCAACTTGCGAATACACAAGACCAGAACGGAGATGTCATCAGGGGGGGTTGTGACTGTGGAGGGAAGGGGGCGTGGCTTGGTATCGGGGGAGCGGGGCGGCTGATTCCCGGGATCGACGCGGCTGTGGGTGATGAGCCTAATGAGTTCGGCGATATAGTCATGTGGTTTTGCTTTCTCCCGCAGTGAGACTGGATCCTGAACGTCCATGTGAAGGAGTTGCTGCGGGCATTCCTGGTTGCCGTGGACATGATTAAATACCCAGTGGCTGTTATTGTATTGAATATATTTTGCATACCTGTGCGGTTTGGAGTTGATGGTACTCGGTGTCCCCCGTATCGGAAGTCATAATAAAGACGTTTGAAACCGCCAGCGCGCTCTCCTTTCTCGCTCATCTCCCTAACGGTGGTAGTGGGACTGCTACAGTGACAGTAATTGTCGGGCCGGGACTTGAAGTGAAAATCATCTTGTTTCTGTTTCAGTTGAACTGTGAAGGTTCCAGGGGGCTCTCATGAGTCAAAACAAGGCTCTGTTTGAACCACTAGGTTTTCTAGTGGTTCACTCATTCATCAGATGTGTTTTTGAACCTGAAGCTGAACCTGAAATCAGGATATGCTCATCCCTTATTTACAGACTATTTCATGAGCATTATTTGAGGAGATGAAATCATATCTGATGGGATCCAATACAAAGTTAACTCCTTCCATGAGCCAAATGTCATGTAGAGGCTATGTGTCACATGGGGCGGGGTCTCGCTGGGTCTTTTTTACCGTCAATAGTGTGTGAGTGGGAGGATGTGACCTATGAATGTGTGTTGCTGTAAGGCGTGTATGAGCTGCTATGAATGTGTGACTGTATGTGTTTTATCTATGAATGTGTGACTATGTGTTTTATCTATGAATGTGTTACTATATGAATGTGTGACTGTATGTGTTTTATCTATGAATGTGTGACTGTATGAATGTGTGACTGTATGTGTTTTATCTATGAATGTGTGACTGTATGTGTTTTATCTATGAATGTGTTACTATATGAATGTGTGACTATGTGTTTTATCTATGAATGTGTGACTGTACCTGTCGGCTGTCATATTTGGACGAGGAGCTGCTGTTGCTACGTGATGCAGAGGAGATCTTATTGGACATGGTGGTGCTGCAGTCCTCAGAGCCCATCTCCCTGCAGAGGAGAGCACAAGACAGTAGGGTGTTGACAGGTCACCCAGGAAATCAATAGAAATAATAAATAGAGGAGGAATGAATGAAGGACAGCCATTCAGCCAGAAACAAACAAACAAAGAACAGAATAAGACAGCTTAGTGTCTTTCAAATCTCAAAAGAAAGGTACTGGGTTCGATCCCCAATGTCCACACTACAGCCTACCAGTAGGCCTTACCGCTACCTGCTCCTTAATGACACGTATTAATTCACTATAAGTTGCTTTGGATGGAAGTGTCTGACTGACTAAATAGTAGAAAATTGTACAACTAAACAAAATATGGAAAGCGGGAACTGTGTGTAAAAATAATAGGATGAAAAGCAAGTGAATTCTGTTTTGTTTGTCTATCTCTGGCCCTTGAAAGCCTTTTAGCCAAGCTGTGCCATGGAAATGCATTAGTGAACATAGAGCGCCTTTCCTCCTAGGCCTTTAAGGAAATGCCTCCCAGACAACGTATCAACAAATGCTGTTAAAAGAGAAGACTACATGATTTATATTGATCTGCCATATTCACTAAGTGTCCACTAAAAGCTATGGAATGGTTCATGACTTCACACCCCATCTAGAAATCAGATTTACTGTCTGCATTCAAGAGACATCTGAAACATTGTGACCAAAGAAGGCCTCGTACAGGCACATGGTTGCTTGTCAGAAAAATAAAAGCATCCCACCTGAGGATAAATAGGTGTGGTGAATACTGTCCAGCCTTTCTACCTCTAATAGACTAACACCATCAGCTTATGTTGGATCAAGGCCATAAGTTCACCATTTGAACCAAAGACACCTAAGCAGCCGGTTCTGGTTAAGAAGACTGGACAGTGGCATGCATTGAAGAAACACCTATTGGCAAGATGTGATGTCGTCTGTTTGGTGATGTCATGTGTGATGCACAGTGCTTATCTCATCAACATATATATGCATACTAAACTAATGCATGCTAATCGTGGACCTGAGTGGTATTCAATAATTTCCCCTTGGGAAACACGTGTACTGCTGGTGCATAGCAATACTGAAAGTTTGGTTGATTCATTCAGTGAGTTTCATTATGGATGTGTGGTAGCTTACCATCAGTTACCGTCAGTCCAGGAGGCGAAGGAAACCCATGTGTATTTCCAGATGTGACATTTTCCTTTAACGGGCTGTCTGGGTTTCTGAGAAAATGTGCTCCTTCCATAATCACCTTTAAGAGCAGCGACAAAACACTTTTTCATATGTACCGTAATCTAACTAAGTAATCTTGTTTAGTCCCCCCTGACCTGATCTTTAATCAGCCATATTATGCTCCCACTGTCACCCCCAAGCAGCAGCCAGGAGCACATTACCCGCTCTCTGCATTCACAGGCGGTGTGAATAATAGCCACAGCACCTCATGTTGGACAAACACCCGGACACCTGAACCCTCTGCCCTTTAGCCAACGCCTAACCTACCTCTCACTGAACACTACAGTTGTTATCTTAGCTGTGTATGTGCTGTTATCTCTATCTATCTATGTATCTGTCTATCTATCTATCTATCTCTCATATATATCTAGGCAGTCCATTATATCTTCATGGGCATCCTGCTTTGCGGTCCCTGTTACACCAACAGAGATCAGCGGTCAACATCGTGGGTCTGCCCTTCCTGCTGAGCATGTGGTCATCCAGCTGACTCTATAGGCTACAGGAGAGGCTAGAGGAGAGGACAAGGACCAGCACAGTTCTGCCTCACATCATTAATTCATCCACTTTCCACTGATCACACCATCCAGCCATGGGCCTGCACGTCACTCTTCAGGCCACCAGCAACAACACAGCCACGCTTGTCGTGGTGGTGACAGCCAGATTACACCTCTTACCCTCCCAGCATGCACAACCCTGACAAGGCCGACAGCTGGTATGGGGGGAAGGTTGAATGAATATTACAGGTACATCTGTAGCAAAAGCAAATAAAAAACTAAATGACGGAAACATTTTCCATATAAAATCATGTTGACCTTTGTGGTCAATGTTTATTATTCATGTCCTTACGCCTGTACTAATGGGGTCATTCCCTTAAAACACTAAGATACCTGAATCCTATGAAGACTATGAATACCATTCTATGGGAATGCTTGTTATCCTAGCTATCCTGAGGTAAGTCAAATGGCAAACAGGTACACGTGGCAAGGCTGGCATCACTTGGTTCTTGAAGTCTGCTGTATTATATTGAGTGACAAAGTATGCTTGATTGCAGCTCAGTCTATTGGCTAGACTGACTATAGTAATTATGAGCTTAGGTGAATGAATACCTGGAAGTTCTCTGCACTGTAATCTAAGGTCTTTGTTATGGAGGCAGGTATGCTGTATGAACAGATGTTCTTTTTGAAAGTGTCTCATTCATGAGGCCAGAAATACATGCATAAATGATGCATGGCAGGAGATGACGGATGTGTGTAGAATATTCCAGGAGATTCCGTGGAAGGTGTTTGTGTTTGTGTGAGTGTGTTTGTGTAAAGGTGCACACTGATACATGTATGAATCATACTTGAAGGCCCCTATGAGTATCTTATTGTTATCTATGATTATCAGTTCATTTTGAATGTATTTTTTAACTGAGAAAATAGCTCATTGATGAGAAGAATGTCAGTCTATATTCCAAAGTTAGTTACAAATGTTATGAACACAAAATTGCATGCTGACCTTGTGATTGTATACATCACCTGAATGTATCCAGCCTCTGGAATAACCAATGACAAAAGGTAATCCAGGGAACCACAAACATCTACATCCTGAACTGATATTTTCAATCAATCAATGGCAGCTTACATAAAGAAACCATGGAAAGGTATGCATATGTATCAGTGAGCAGACATGTTTCTATAACATTTGTGGTCACTAGTACTTGAAATTACGTCAATATACGGTGTCCATTCCATTTCAGCTGTTGTAATATCATTCGGGCAGGGGATTCTGTACAGCACACTATAATTAATGATACGCAACTGGGTTTTTCATCTACAGTCTCCAGAGTCTATATAATAGAGCCATGGCAGCAGCTGCACTGCAGAATCAAAGTCAAGGATGGAAGAAGAATGGGGGCATTGACTGAAGTATACCCAACTAGCCTTGAGTTCTGTTGAGGAAGTAGCCTAACCCATGTTGTGTAACAGTGACACTATTGAAAGGTAGTGAAAGTGCAGAAGATACATATTAACTAATTAAAGTTATTAGATATTATCTAATAACTTCTACTAAGTTATTGTATCTTATGTACATCTGTTTGAATACAAGCCATCACATAGAGTAGCCCTCTATGAAATGAGTTAAGTAGCAACAAACAATTACACAATTAGACAACAGATTGCTTTTATTTTAAAATCCGAGATTAGCAGAGAAGCCAGTTTGTTTGAATCTAATTAGCTATTCTTGTGCTCTCATGTGTATGACAGCAGAATTATTCAATGTACTGCAAATCAATACACGTTTTTTAAATTAGTGGCAATGAAAGGTCCATAAGACTCCCTGGTATTTTACCAGGAAGACAAGCTCTGAAAAATAACCTTTACATATAATTCAACAGGCTTTGTGAACATTGACAGCTCATTCCTCTCAACATGAAGCTGGGGATGGAAGCAAACAATTTGTAGAACAACCTACCTTAAATCTATTGCTGGTTGAAAAATAGCCAATAAGATACAAAATACTGTATTCATTTTGATATATAAGAACTATTAATGCATTCTCTGCCTTTATCCATAACACATCCAAGTAAATCTACAATTAACTAATTAATCATTGGCTCATCATCCATCAGTCATATTAATTATGCTGCAATTTAGCATGTAGTATAATTGCTGCAATATATAGCCTATGTCCTGAAATGTTTATCATAATTTATTTCAGCATTTGTATTGATACTTCTGTTTACTTCTCTGTATTCATTTTTGCAGAAAGGCATCTTGTATTAGCTGCTGCCAAGGACATCCCATTTCATGGATCTAATAGTTCCCACTTTAATACCAGTAATCCCATTACATCCATGCATTACTCTGCAGGCTAATACCTCTCAGACTTGGTTATTGCATTACCCGGTTTGGACAGCATAACCACCAATAGCCATAGAGAAGTGGCATACAATTTAGACATTTAAATCTCAGTTCTCAATATTAGCAACTTTATTTGGCTAGCTTATATCATGTTTTGTGACTCTATAGCCATCGCATTAGCAAAAGTATTTAAAAAAACTCTCACACCACAACCAATTTCAAAGTGCTCAAAGTGCTTTGAGCACTTAAATTCTCACCACGCAGCCCCCTTTTATTTTTTATTTTTTTTATAAATCTTCAAATAAAACCGTAAAATGAAATAATAAAAACATATGGGTATTACTGACCAGGGTTAGGGTGAACCATAACTTGTTTTTTTTCTCCCTAAAGAAAAGCTCCTCAGTAATGAATTTGCTTTGACTTTAAGTCTAATTAGTCTAAAATGGGGTAATAATGAAGGTAATAATGAATAATGAATAATAATTAAGTAGTGAGTGGACCACGGCCCCAGAGACGAAAAGTTATGCTCTACTTTTTTACTTATATTTCTCTATTTTTCTCCTTCATTTTCCCCCCAGGACAAATAAGCCCGCTAGTTTCCTCAGCAACAAGCCTCTCCTTCAGCCACTGGCTCTGCAGTAGGCTACACCTAAAAGTGGGGCAACCTCAACCTCAAAGCCACCTCTAGAATCTCAGTACCCTAGATATTGCACCTGTTTAAGGTAGCAGGGCGATATAAAAAGTGTTAAGGCCCATTTATTTACCCATCATTATTAACTAAAAAAAGAATAATAACACATAAGCTTGCTAGATCATTAGTGTAGCAAACACTGTACCAACCACACACTTGGTTGAAGTCCATTAAACAGCACAAAGTACTTAGATACATCACTTCACTCATTGTGTAGAAAACTAGTGGAGAGACCATTGCATGCATGCATATTAGTTATCAAATGTGTGACTCATAGGGAGCCAGTGAAGACAGACACAGCAAGGTGTGCGCTATCTGAAGCCTGTGTTTGTGCAGAGACATCTTTTCAGAGGGGAACCAACAGATGGGAAGTGTTCGTTTCAGGCTTGTTGCTGAGAGACTGCCAAGGCCACAAGGACTCTTTCCAAGAGTCAAGAGAGAGAGAGAGAGGGAGAGAGAGAGAGAGGGAGAGAGAGGGAGAGGGAGAGAAAAAGGGAAAGGGAAAGGGAGAGGGAGAGAGAGAGAGAGGGAAAGAGCGAGAGAGAGAGAGAGAGAGAGAGACAGGGAAAGAGAGAGCGAGAGAGAGAGAGAGACCCCCACCTACCCTGGAGATTACACATACACCCTCACATTACAGTGGACTACCTCCTGGAGTCCTACGCGACACAACACTGGACACTTTAGACTCTTATGTATAATGGTGTAATATATAATCTATAGTTTCAATATTGTAGCATATACAGGACAAGACACTTATGTATAATGGTCAATATAGTATGGTGGTATAGTATAGTATGGTAAATATATAGCATTTTTTACTTAAATTTTTTGATTATTATTATTATTATTATTATTATTATTATTATTTTGGATCCACATGCCAATAAAGCCCTTTGAATCTTGAATCTTAAAGAGTACTATTTACATACAAGACAGAAATAAAAAATAAAAAAATGGGTGCGATTTTGTCCTATATGTGTACAGTGTCAGTCCATTGATATTTATGGGTGTGTAGTATCAGACAAATAATGTGTCACCAGCTCACTAACTCAGCAGCACTACATCCTGTTAATTAACCACATCCTCCACACTTGGCTCTCCCTTCTCTCCATCATTCTGCCCTCATTGTTACAGTACTACACTAGTAAAACACACATAACCTAATGTTGGCTACCCGACATTTTAACAAAATGTTCAGTAATGCTTGTTCAGTAACAACTATGCTGAACAGTGCTGAAAATTGAGTGAAAGAACTGCTCAAATTGTTGTATTGTGACCTGTATGACAGTATTGCTGTCTTGACAACAAATACAAGACAGGATGAACAATAAACTAGTTTATATACACCATGAGACCTCTGCAAAGCCACTATAAAAGGCACACATAATTGCATGTGCCATCTCTCTATTCTATTATTTCTATTTATGGAGAGACACACCACTAAAAATAGCCCTGGATTCTTGAGATTCTTGAAATTCTGAACTAAACTGTGTAGTCTACAGTACACAACATATGCTGTAGCATGTAGACAGAAAACTAGTCATTTTGGATGTCAT
>OOFB01005802.1:23072-33876 GCA_900323305.1 Trachyrincus murrayi
TCATTTTGGATGTCATGAAAGATAATTATGATGATAATTATGATGGGCTGCCTGCAACTAATTATTTTCATTGTTGAGAAATGTATTATGTCATAAATAATTCCCATCACAAGTTCAGAGCCCAGAGTGTTCAGAGTGTCTTAAATATATGGCAGTTAAAAGACAACAAAAAAAGACTCAAGGCCCTGCATTATTGAATAACGTCCACGCTGCTATGCTTTAAGATGAAGACTTTGAATTATTCAGTCCTCAACAAATTCTGTTGGAGAAGACCAATAAATGACTGGCGGAGTGTGGAGGAGTGTTTTGCACCACATCAACTTATCCATTGTTTCTGTAAAGGTCTCTGGGTGAGACCCCCTTGTTTAAAATGTCATGGTGATTAATTTTGAGTTGTACATCAACTGCCTTTTTTGATGTCTTCTTCAGTCTGCCCATGGCTTGACCCATGTTAGCACAAAATGGTCCTACTGTAGGACGTGTAACATGTTAGCTACTGTACAGACAGCCAGGTGCTAACACGAGAGAGCTAATGCATGGAGCCATGCAACAACAAAGGGGAGACCTAATGGACATATCAATTGGTAATCTTGTTTGAAACAAAGCAAATGTCGAGTCATGTGGGATATCTTTTATTTATTTAGCATGAAAACTACCCAGTTTTTGATGTAGGACTAGACACATAAAGGAACAACTCTATTGGCTTTATAAGCTTAATGGCATTTGCAGAAAGCCCCAGTGTACCTAAAAACACCTCCACCTGTTTGCATCTGAAGACAAATTATTTATTCATGAACCAGCCTCACAGAAAAACACATCTTCCAGCATGCATCCTACAAATAACAGCTTCTCTGCTGGGGCTGGCTATTTAACTTCACAAGTGTCTGCCAACTGTCTTCATCAAACTCCTGTCACAAAAAAGCTATCTCCAACCCTGCAGCTATAACAGGGCTAATAAGTGAACCCGGAGGTGAATTCAAAAGTCTAATTAGTTGGTTTCCTCATTGACTGGGCTCTGTGCAATGTGTAAAGTAGTTGTATCACTCCAAATAGGCTAGAAAGAAGGTGGCTGCAGGTTTGTTATAGGATATAGATATGTCATATAAATGCACAACATATAAAGAGTTGGGGTTAGGGTGTGATGTCACTATTCATCAGCAAGTTGGACTGTAAGGTCCTTTAAAACTGGATGAGTCAATTTACAGTATAGCTATTGTTTAGTGTAAACAGTTCTCTCACACCACAATGTCCCATGGATTCTGGTAATTCTTGATCAATACAAGTATCTTCATAAACAAAACTGGAAAATGAGTAGGAAACACAGTCACTCAAATTTTCCAAAGCATGCTGAATGGCCCCATTTGATTCCTGCGCATGTTTTAACACACGCAAACACGCCTATGTGAGTTTATGCAGCAGAAAGGCCGACGTGATGGTAGACCTATGTGATGGTAGACCTATGTGATGGTGGACCTATGTGATGGTAGACCTATGTGATGGTAGACCTATGTGATGGTGGACCTATGTGATGGTAGACCTATGTGATGGTGGACCTATGTGATGGTGGACCTATGTGATGGTAGACCTATGTGATGGTAGACCTATGTGATGGTGGACCTATGTGATGGTGGACCTATGTGATGGTAGACCTATGTGATGGTAGACCTATGTGATGGTGGACCTATGTGATGGTAGACCTATGTGATGGTGGACCTATGTGATGAGGGTGACTTTCTAAGCACCTGACCATTGCTCTAAATAGAAATCCTATCTGATAGCTGTGTCATCACATTCTCACGAAATCATGGAGCTAAACAACGGTTCTTGTCGTGTAGAAAGTGAGAAGAGATCCGACTCCAGGTGCGCCCAGGAGAGGGTTTTCATTATGGGAAGAATAAAACACGATATAACTGTAGGGATACATTTAAACAGTGGACGGATTGCTCGTGTAATGGGTGTAATGGTTAATACATTAATTATAATGACATTCGTCGAAAGTTTATTAAAACATTCAATTAGTTGAGTTTACAGATGGGATGGAGATTGTTGTTTAGTTGTGATGTCCTCATCGTACAAACTGTTAGCTTGAAGTAACCGGTCTCGTCCTTGTATGCGCATTTCATGGTCATTATAATATCCTACGAGCATCTATAGACTATTTACTCCGTGTTTAAATCATCAAATGAGATTTACAATTTCCTATTGACTTTAGCTGAGTTTCCGAATAGGCTGCTAATGATACGAATGTAAAGCAAGTACGAAACAACTCACCTTCAGTTTCAGCTGTGAATTCCAGGCTATTGGAACAATGTCTCAGAAAATATCCATTTGAGTAGGCTATATCTAACTTGGATATAATGTAATATAATATAATGTCATACGAGAAGAAAGGAAACGTATTCCACAGTTCTTAACGTGGACCAAATAGTCTGCCTGTAGAGAGCAGTCATGCGCAATAAGGACTCACTGAGACTCACCGTCATTCTTAATTAGGTGTGATTCCCTGCTTCACCCTAACCCTAACCCCAACCCTAACCCATTCTTAATTAGGTGTGATTCCCTGCTTCACCATAACCATAACCCTAACCCCAACCCCAACCCTAACCCTAACCCATTCTTAATTAGGTGTGATTCCCTGCTTCACCCTAACCCTAACCCCAACCCTGCTTCACCCTAACCCTAACCCTAACTCTGATTCCCTGCTTCACACTAACCCTAACCTAACCCTATCAGGCTAATTACTGCCCTCTTTAAAAATGTATTTTACCCAACCAATGTACCCGCATTTTAAGTTTACCAACAACCAAACACGGCAATAGGCTTTAGGCCTAATTATGTCAATCAATACATTATTAGCATATAATCATACAATTAAATGTATTCATTATCACAATAAAATTACTTGTTATGATAAATATGTTGGCAATTACACTATCTCAAGGCAAATATGACCATGGGCAACATATTATGTATACATTTATATATGAGGATATTCTGCCATCTACTGGAGATACAGTATTTGTAACTTACGGTACAGACAGAGTTAGCTGCATGTTAACAATATGGAAACAAAAAATAAAAGGATGATACAAAACAACAAACTTACAGTAAACCCATTCTTATGAAATGATGTAGGCTATGATGCCTACCCTATATATATATATATATATATATATATATATGGACTATTAGCTTCACCTACAAACATTTAAAGGTGGGGGTGTCCCATTTCATTTGTTATACTCAGTCATCCATGAAGGTAGTAACAGTTGATGCCATGGAATTTGTTTTTTTTCCCCATACCTATGCTGTCCCTCAGGTCCACGGGAGCAAGCGTAATGGAGTCATTGAACCTGCGATGCGCCTCTGACTTACTGAAGGATTCTTGCATCTCCAGGAGGGAAGGGAGGTGCTGGGAGAAAGGTGTTCTTTCATGAACCACTTGCTGCATGTTGAATGGCACTTTAGACCATGGTAGGATACTCACTGATGCTTTTTGCTGTTGTGCAAAAAGCTTTTTTTGCTGTTGTGCTTTACCATGTAACAGTTCTTGGGACAGCAGAGCAGGCCCGGTCTTTGTGGCAATCCATTCAGTTTGATCATGACCATGGACAGCGATATGGGGTGACACAGTCTTGGCTGTGATTTCCTGTGGTTCATTGTCATATATAGAGGCTGTAGTATCTATGTTTGGGGTGCTGGCTGGTGCTGGGATGAGAGACCTGGATTGATTTAGGTGTTCAGATTCAACAGCAGTTGACCCAGTTGTAGAAGGATGCAAGGTAGTCTTCAGGCCCAGGCAAGCCTGGCGTCTACCTGCCATGTGGCCTTCCCTTGGTTTGGAGGGAACAAACGTAGGCTGGGACCTCTCTCTCTGGTGGTAAAAACAGGTTTTTTAGAACAAGATTGAGTTTCTGCACTAGTTAGAAAATGACACTGTTGCAAAAAATATAATTGTTGGGGATAAAGAAATACATTGTGGTAAATGCCTAAACAATGTTGTTGTGGATGGGACGTAGTTTGTATAAACGTAATAGCGTAATGCAAGTATACTATGCATTACATGATAATGCATACTGTACAATACAATATAGTATTCCTCATTCTTATGAACATTCAATAGGGAATAGAAAACATGGTGCTACCAATAAAAGATTGTTCTGTGCTACGGTACATCTCATACAATCTTTTGGGTCCAGTCAAAAAGATATTGGTTTCTAAAATGTTCATATGATATCATTTGCACACTGAGACTGTTTTTATATTTTACTTATTTTTACCCGCGATGTATTGTGTGAAGTTTCTCCCCCAGTGGTGCAGCCAAGTATCTTTTCATTGAAGTCATCCATCTTCAAAGGATTGGCTGGTCCGGATCCTCAACAAATGAAACATCCCCATGAAGTTATCCATATCAAGCTATTAATAAAAATAACAAACTAAAATAACAAAAAATACACTTATCACATATCATTTTTGAGTCCAACAGTCTATGATCAGAGAGACCATTCCACAGTAGAGTAAATTGTTTGTGGACAAGACTTGGGATTGGAGTTTTCCGGATAGTAGATTGAGATGGTAAGAGGTAGCCTGCAGGAGGTATTTACACTGTCCTCAGGATCCTGGCAGAACTGTACAGAATATAAAGGACCCTTTGGATGCTCTTACTTGGGATTCCAATTACTGCAGCTGATCGCTAATAGTTCGTTAGCTTTATCGCTAGGTTAATTTATGGCTAAGAATAGGCTGATGAATGAAAGATAATTTGTTATCGGCTTGTAAGATGGATTTAAAGACCTGATAACCCTTTTGATTGATCATCCCAAGCCCAGAGAAGCCCCCTCTCAACAGAGAAGATGATACACACCTGTCACCGCAGGGATGTTTGTTCTTAAATCTAATCATTGTGTAGGCTATCCAAATGTGTTTTTAATATAAACTACAGTTTGTTAAAAATGGGACCGGAATACGGAATGAATACACAATACAGAAACTAAAATGTACAAAATTGCTTAAAGATGTTCCATGTCAATTTAAAAGATTATTGTTTTTCACCTCTCTGATGAGTGATGAGACTAAATACTTGTTTTTTATTCTGTGTTATCACTGGGGTATGTCACTTGGGCAGAACACAAAAAACATTTCTCTTCTGGGACATTTGAGTTCTAATATAAACTCATCAAATACAATAAATTGATTAAAATACAGCTACTCGCAGATTCACTTATAACAAATTAATATGTGTTTATAAACTACTAGCCTTGTGTATAACTATAAATAGAGTTAGGAACAGGGTAATTAGAAGACACTGAACAGGGGCCCATTGTCTCATAATCCTCCTATGGTTATGATATTGCCTATACACTGTTGACATTTTTTTTTTTTTTACTTTGGGTAGCTCTCTTTCACCCTACATGTGTTTGCATCCCTGTCCCTTGATACATGTCAATGGAGATAGTTGAACCTGGTCTATGGTCAATACAAGGATTATATAGTTGAGTGTTATCTGCAGCAACAATCAAATGACGAACCCATATTTACGATTGGTGATACATAGAAGGAGATCACGGAGGGGTTCAAGCCTGAGAGACACCACATGTGACAGCCCCTATGACTCCCAACCCCACGCAAGAAATATAATTATACTATAGAAGTTGTATTATCTATATCATATTACACATGTACCTATGAAGAGATGGCCAATATCAATGTATTATCAACATTGTGGTATGAGACTAGACGTAATCTGGGATTTTGATTATCCTAATATTATCTTTGTCTAAATGACTTGAAGGTGCTTATGGCAGAGCTAAAACCACAATACTGTCATGTTGTCAGTGTAGTATAGTTCATATACAAAGAAGAGACTCATACATGTGAAACTTACCTGTGTACTGCAATTGGTAAGAGCTAATCCAATGTGAGCGTGCCACATTTGTGAGTATGTTGGCTGTTCGCTCAGACAGTGAGACCTCCCAGTCACGGAGTTTAGGATTAGGTAACACGGTCTTCGGTGGAGTGGGGTAGAACACTTCACCCTCTGCCTTCACTGGCTTGGTGTGCTGAAGGCAGATATTATTATTGATATTATTTATTTATTGAAATAACAACATTGACTTCTTGGTATAGGTTCAAAAACAAAGATTCTCACATCCAAGAAGCCATGTTCTCCAGGCCACACAATGCCTTTGTTTCTGCTTGTCTTTTGGACATCTAGGATTTCTTGTCTGTATGGAGCACCTACAAAATGTAAAGAAGACATCTTGAAATTTGTTAGAACTTGATGATTTGATTTGATGATGATTTGCTAGATCATCTTGTTTAGGACATAGTGTTATTGGACGTCCATCTACAATGAAAACAACCAAAGGTGAGTATGTGTTAGGTACCCAAAAGTGAAGAAGCGGTAGCGACCCCTATGTGCTTCTTGAAATGTACAAATATGCTGATCCTTAATTTCCCTCGGGATAAATAAAGTCATCTTGAATCTAGCTTAAAAAAGGATTTGATGGTTGAATTAATCTTAATGAGGGATTCTGCAGACCTAAGCAACAGAACCGATTTGTCAAAGGTTTGAATGTGCCGTTGAAGTCTGTGCCACTGAAAGGTAAAAGTCCATCTTCCGTTTGGAAGACAGGTAATAGTTGTGAGCAGGAGATTTAAAAAAAACATTGTCAATTTTGACTTGGTTCTGAAGTAGATAATAAGAAAATAACATATAATTATCCTGCCTGGGGGACAGGAGAAACTAGTGGGTTAGTGTTTGACCTCCGGCCGAAAGGTTCTGGGTTCGAACCCCAATGCCCACAATCTACCTGCATCCTTGAGCAAGGTGTCCCTACCTGATCCTTAATGGCATCTAAAAAGAAAACACTGTCAGTGTGCTAAATGACTAGATAATAAATGACGCTATCCCTTGGGACCCTGTCCATGAATGTGTGTACTCTTACCCATTGTTTTACTGGAAACTCTAACCTGCGGGGCACTGGCAGGGATGAGGTGGTTGAGACCGGCTTGGCTGGCTGCTCTTACTCCAGTGTGGGGGTCATCTGGGGAGCAGTACGACGGGAACACGGCGAAGCGGGAGATGTGGGATGAATAGGGATGCTCTCTGGGGACAGCAACTTGAATCAGTCTCTCGCTGTCAGATGAAGAGAAAGAACTAAATGTTAAAGTGTAAATGTTAAAGTGTAAATGTTAAAGTGTAAATGTTAAAGCTGAAATCACAAGCACAAATGTCATTGGCGATTTTTGGAATTTGGACGAAACAAATTGTGAAGAGAAGTAGTCCAAATTCTTAACTACTCACCCCATTTTAATATCAGTTGGTTTGGGAATTCTGAAACAAAAAAGTAAAGCAAACAATTACAATGAATAAAACATTGTAACCACTTTATTTAATTCAAAATGCAGTAAAACTACCTACAGTTGATCATTCAGATGGAGGTTACTTTTCTTGGTGGAGGTGAAGTTATAATGTTGTCGTATGGTCACATTTCTGTCAAGGTAGAACAAAAAGCTATTAATAGGAGTACACAATCAAACCTAACCTAAATAAGACCCTGTGCATTACTTTTCTATAGAGAATGTCTCTATTCACACTTACTCAGGTACAGTGGCCCCTCCAAAGCTGAAGTGTTGATGGCCCCTCATATATGCTGGTATTCTGTAATTTCTTAGTGAGTTTAACTCCATTTCCTGTTCCTGTTCATGGGAAACACATGGAGGTTGAATGTATTGTATGAGCAGAGGATGAATACCATAGACAAGCCCTATACTCATTGTATTTGATGCATCAATTGTTTTAGTATTTGCTCCAGCATACAGGTTATTCATTCCATTGGATAAGTCCATAATAACTACTTGATGATGCTGTACATTGATACAAATGCTTTTATTATTCTAGCAACACGATGAATGATGAGTGGAGTTACAGAAGCACTGTAGGGTGTTACCTTGGTATTTGTATCGAGGAAAGTCAACTGAGAGCTGCTTCTGTTCAAAGTATTCTTTATCCAGACTTGGATGACTTTGCTCTTCAGCTTCTCAAGGAAGCCTGGATGTTGTTCGATTGCTCCAGACCGTCTCGGTTGCCTCCGTCCCCGGTGACACGGGCTTTGGGTTCTTCCTTGGATGGCCATAGAGACGGCGCCACAATACAATAAGCAATAGGATCGGGCGAGTGACACCCTAGTGACACCCTATCCAGTGCAGCCCAGCATGAGAGCGAGAGCAGCACTTCTCATGTGAGTACCAGAAGGAAGCCATGCTAATGATAGCACACAACAACACAGACATGGAAGAAGCTGATGTAAGAGCATAACACTGTAAGAACCTCCACATTCTGCAGGTTTCACATTTTTTTTAGCTGATCCTATTTTTTGTGGTCACCAAATAGCAAAAACAGCCTTGCTGTAATGTTTAAATGCAATTTAAACTGTTTAATGTTTAGTAGATTAATAATGGATAGATTTATAGAAATTCTATCATAACAATTTTTCAGAGTGTAATCAGTGTAATTCAGATTGTGCAAATCTGGATCTGGCAGAGTGCTGTGAATGATGATAAGAGGACAAACTGACCATAGCTCTGGGGAATGACACCGGGCACCCACTCTACAGTGGTTTCTAATGACTCAGGTTCCCTTCTCTGTTTACCTCTTACACATAGCATCACATAATATACCATAACATACCATACTATAGCATAGCATAACATACTATAACATAGCATAACATAACATATTATACTATAACATACCATACTATAGCATAACATACTATAACATAACATATTACACTATAACATACCATAACACCGTACTATAACATAACATGCCATACCATACTATAACATAACTGTGGAGTGTGTGTTGTTGATGGCTGGTTTAAGCAGCCTCACCTGGCCCGAGTCAGGCTGATTAGACTCGTGGCTTGGTGAGGCTGCACACCTGTAGTGCATTGAGTAGTCAAGGCCCACAGGTTAAACCATTAATCACCACCTGTGTCTTGGTGTTCGGAGGAGCCCTGAAAAGCCACTTCAGTGTAGCATGGTCGACTACAGTAACATAACATAATATACCATATAATAAAATACCATACTATACCATACCATACCATACCATACCATACCATACCATACCATAAGATAAGATAAGATAATCTAATACAACAAATGAATCCCAAAGAGCAGGACGCTGTCCGTGGTGCTGATGTTGGTCAAATATTTATTTATTTATTATTTCTTTCTTTGTGTTTATTTAACTAGTTATTTGTGAGTCAGTTAGTCAGGTAAACCAGCTCTGTTAAAACTCAGACTTACAATCCAGCATTCTGTCAACAAAGGACCTTGACTTACAATCAATGCACTTGTGTTCCCTCCTGGCTTGGCATGGAAAGCTGTTCAAGCAGGACTCACCTTATTTGTCCTCTATAAGAACCATATTCCGCTTTTATCCTTTTAATTGGGATTCTCTTGAGACCCTGTCCAAAGTTTCTACAAAACACTCCAAGTCCTATTACGCAAATCCAAGCCAAGTCCAGTAACCAATTACTTTGGTCTGCCCCAGCGGAACAGCTGCTCTCTGGATTACATTTCCAACGGCTGCATTATACATGGGCAAGGGGCTCCAGTGATTTCTACACTGGCCTGTTAATATTCAGCTATTGTGGAAAGGGCACTTGACTAGCTCAACGGTGCCAAAGGACTGGTGCTGAAAGCCCTGCAGAGTAGCAAAGCATAAACCAACTGCAGCCTATCACACTAAACGTGTACTTTGCTCAACCACCATAGGTGGAATGTACAAAGTCATTGGTCAGTATCCAGGTGGGAAGATATTGGATATAGTGATTTGAGTTATCTAATGGTACGTCTCTGGTGTGATGTCTTGCTATGAGAGCCTGGTTCTCTTGTATAGCGAATGGGGAGACATTCACGTTAATTATTTCATCTGAGCACACAATGAGCCACCTGAGCTGAATAGAGAAGCAGAATAACTGTGTTGTGTTGTTGTGTGTCATTGTCTGTGTGTGTGTGTGTGTGTGTGTGTGTGCGTGTGAGAGAGAGAGAGAGAGAGAGAGAGAGAGAGAGAGAGAGTGAGATGGAGGAAGAGAGAAGGAAAGAGAGCGAGAGAGAAAGGGAGAGAGTAAGAGATTCAATGAAAAGCTTTCTGCAGTTTATGTGGACAATGTATAATTGGTGCTTCTTGACCATCTCGCCGCATGACAAACATAAAACACCCAGAGCTCAAGTCCACTTGACTCCAGGGTAACTGGTCTGATATTTTAAGTGTCTTACAATTCCATGAGTGCATAGATTCTAGCAATGTATGCAAAAAAGGGATTCAAACCCCTAACCCTGGTAGTGTTAATGCCAAGCTCCACCAGTTGTGCTATAACATTCAAATAAAAAGTTGGGGTGGACAAGAAATACTGTTTTATTATTATACAATTCCAACAAGACATTGCAGTATTGTTTTATAATTCTATATTGTGTTGAGAATAGCCTGCTTGATTTTCACAGTGCCCCACTTCACCTTTGGTGCAGTCAATTATGTGAATGTTACCTTGGAGCCAAGCAGCCTTGGGTCTATTCAAAGCTATTCACAAAAACAAGACAGCAAAAGCTTCTTTTCATACAAGTCTGCCTGTCCGTCTGTCTGCCTTCCTGCCTGCCTGGCCGTCTGTGTGCCTTCCTGCCTGCCTGCCTGCCTGTCCGTCTGTGTGCTTCCCTTTATCACTTGTTGCAAGCTTGCCTGTCTTCCTGACTGGTTTGCACAGTTGCCTGTTTGCGTTTACCTGCCTGCCTT
>OOFB01005803.1:0-18011 GCA_900323305.1 Trachyrincus murrayi
CGATGGGGTTGACCTATCTTCGTGATGTGTGTTGTACCTTTGTGAGTTTGTCCTTCTTTCTTCTTTTTTACTGAAGTCAGTGTAAGGGAAAGACTTTTACATTTATTTATTTGTCTGTTTTATTATGTTTTGGATGGATTCAGATTTCACAAACAGATACTTTTACTTTAGTACAACATACATTATATGCATTGTTAAATGTGTACTTTTGTGAGGAATTGTGCATTGCCCAGTTGTGGGCATAATGTTTTGAAGGATTTCAATTCTTTATACATTGTTAATAAAACAACTGAACTGATGTGAATTTTTTGACAGTTGTCTGATGTGTGTTGCATAGAAAATATGTGTTTAAAAATTAGAAACTGTTATATATTAAGACCTAAAAATTATTAGTAAATAAAGCCTAATTTTTAAACATTCATTTACATTCAGAAAGCAGGTAAAATATATGGAGGAAATCTAGGTAGGCTTTACATTAAGGTAATAATATATTAATTCATAAAGTAAGGGACGTTTGGAAAGTTTGGGTAAACTTTACCCAATAATACATAGGGTTAAATTTACATTAAAAAAGTGTGTGCAAATTGCTGCCATTTTTTTTTTTTACAGTGTTATTTTTTACAGTGTAGTTGCACTTGCACGTTTTAGCCCTCGCACGGATGGGTGACAATTTTCTCTCCAACCCAGTACCATCACAGCTAATAGCTGTGGGTTATTAGTATTATCAGGGTTTGCTGTGGCCGGATCAGAGGTAAAACCAGGACCGTGAGCCCTTGAGGAATGGACTGCACCAAAAACGAATTGAGCTCTAACCGTATGGAAGGGCAACGGTCCCGTCCACCTTCTTCTACCCGAGCACTTCCGTGGCAACCATTAGCTTCTCCTTCATGTTGAGTGAGGATAATCCATCATTGCAAAGTTGCTGACCCTCATACAGGTTAGCTTTAACATGTGGTGAATATTTAGACTAATCTCTCTCGTGTGGCTTGTTTAACTAATTTATTCTCCTTCCCATTGTCAGGAGTGAGCTGCTGGACCTCCATTAGAAGTCCCACCCTCCAAGAGACTCCTTGCCAACACCATTACCACCACCATACATTATTCAATAAAACATGAATATGTTTTAAATACTTTGCATTACATTGTGCATTTTACATATAAGGTGATCTGAGAATGTTTTTCTCCTTTAATCAAACCTTTCAAACAGATTTTGTTGAACTGTTGCTATTTGTTTGTATACATAATGTTGCACCAGGTTTTAATGCTAACTGTGTTGTTTTTATTTTTAATGCACACATAAAAATAGAACACACAAACTTTGTCAATTTGTCTAAGTTAAGATAACACTATTAATCCTGTGAGGGAAATTCAGGTGTTACAGCAGCAAATACAAAACAAAATAAATAGAAACAATGCAAATCAAGGCAAAATAAAATAAGATACATTCTTTGATCAAATTTATAAGATTTGTTTACATCTAGTTATTGCATCTTAGCTACAGTGCAGCAGCTAGCTACAGTACATAGTGCACTACTTGATACCCACAATGCACTGTCACAGAAGTGTACAACTGATGCACACTTATTTTTGCACTATATTCCATGAGACAACAATTTTCATTGTCTTCAGATTCATCCAGTAGAGATGGTCCGGCACATAGGCCTACAGGTTCGTTATGGAAATGAGCTGTCACAGGGTGACATTTAACACATGTTGACTTGTTTATGCAACCAATACACGTCATGTTGATGGATTTCCGGTGCATAATTATTGTCCGAATTCCCCATATACGTATTCCCTAAATATCTCACAGAGCTCCTCAGCACCTAGACCCCCTCCCAGAATCTATGTTCCTCAGACACCCGACTGCTCACCACCCCTCACGCCAGGTTGTGGACTTATGGGGACAGAGCTTTTAGGGTGGCTGCCCCCACTCTGTGGAACTCCTCCCCATGGAGATGTACAATGCTCGATCCATTGACATTTCAAAAGCCAGCTTCAGACCCACGTATTTAGTCTGGCCTTTGGTCCCTGATCTATTTTTTTTAATTTCTTTGTTTTGTTTATTATGTAAAGTGCCTTGAGTCCTGATGATGTATTATTATAATATAATAATAATAATTATTATTATTATTAATCCTACGCCTTTGCAATCTTCACCACATACACATATTCTACAGGGGTATCCATCAGGGGTATGTATTGGTATCTTTAATATGACCATATGCCTTATTTGAGTTAAAATATTATTTTTGTATCTACCTGTTATGGTGCTTGTATGTAAGCTAACAGTCAATCACACAACTCTTTCAGTTATAATGGTCATAGCTGCTCCCACACACCTGAAGGTCTGTCAACAACAAGCAATCCAAGCACATGCTGCATGCACTTCT
This sequence comes from Trachyrincus murrayi, assembly GCA_900323305.1. Taxonomy (NCBI): domain Eukaryota; kingdom Metazoa; phylum Chordata; class Actinopteri; order Gadiformes; family Macrouridae; genus Trachyrincus; species Trachyrincus murrayi. Next base: position 2,394 of record OOFB01005803.1, read on the forward strand.
ATGAGCTTCTGAAGAGTATGGTAAGGATTTAATGTAAATATTTAAAACCTGCACTATGTACATTTTCTACTGCAGCTATTTACTCAACTCCAAATATCTGAACTAGAAAGTTTCTCAAGAATAAAACATGCCTATCCACATGAGTTTGCTTCTCCGGTTGTCCCGCTCCAGACACACGCACACACACACACACACACACACACACACACACACACACACACACACACACACACACACACACACACTGGTCTCGACTGTCAAAGTCGTTATGTCACTTTTCCAATCCAGCGTTTTACTGCTCCTATTACATTCTTAAAGATATAAAAAATATAAAAATATTTCTATATTAAATTCTTGTCTGCAATGCCAATCACAATAAATCATGAACACCATAGGCCTGCAGCGGCATCTAGTGGTAAAATCAGAGTTGCATTTGGTTTCATAAATGCTTGAGGTCTACAAACTCAGATTCAGGACAATGCACAAATATATGGTTCAACATAGTAATACTAACATATATTCCATAAGTTACTTTCATATATCCTACTACATTTACTGAATACATCCAGTGTGGTGCAGCCACCAGCTGGCCAAGCACAGAGTCAGCTATGAACATTAGAAACTCCAGAGTACGGATGGATGCTCGTTGTTATTTTAATGATTTTATTGAGCCCTTATTGGGAAGACCCTTTCCCATCTGTTATTGTACCTCATTTCAGGACTGCACAGTGGTGTTTTAAAGTGACACCCCGATAATGTAAAGCTAAACCAACCAAAGGGTAAACAAATTTAGGCCTGTATACTATGATGTTTGTAAAAGAAAAATACATTCATATTACTTAAACTTAAATGTTGAGCTAAAACCAAAGTAGGCCTAGGCCTACTGTTTGTTTCAAGATGTTTATTTTATTTGCCAAATGTAACATAGTGGAATATTTTTTCTGTGCATTTCCCACATCTAACTATAATGGAAGAAGTCTCTGTATGTATTTTTGTCCTTCACTTTTCTCCACAACCGTTCATCCGATCGACTTCACACTTGACGGGTGTATTGCTGAGGACCCAATGAAAAGACGGCTTTCACTACCTCCACCACCAATACCTTTTGGTCTACATAGCGCTCTGGCCATCTTCCAAAGGCTGATGGACATAGTGCTGAAACCGCACCATGAGTATGCAGCAGCATACATAGATGATGTAGTGGTTCATAGTGAGGACTGGGAGAGCCACAGTCTTAAACTGACCGCAGTGTTGGAAACCCTGCACAAGGCAGGTTTAATAGCAAACCCAAAGAAATGCAAACTGGGTTTAGAGGAGGCTGAATACCTGGGCTTCACCATTGGACGGGGAAATGTGAAACCACAGGAACGCAAGATCCAGGCTGTTCAGGAATGGCCCCGACCGGTAACAAAATCGCAGGTAAAAGATTGTTTAGGCCTTACCTCCTATTACTGTCATTCCCCATTTCTCATCTATAACGGCTCCCCTCACAGACCTGACCAGAAAGAACCAGCCCCTCAGGCTGAAGTGGACCGAGGAAACGGAGAAGGTATTCCAAGACCTAAGAGAGGCCCTCTGTGTCTGGCCTGACTTGGTAACACACAACTTCAGTAACGACATGATTGCTCAAACAGACGCTTCAGACATCGGCATAGGAGTGGTACTCTCACAGGAGATAAACGGTGAGGAACATCCCATACATACATACATCAGTAGGAAATTAAATCAGAGGGAGCAAGGCTACCCCACTGTTGAGAAAGAGGGCCTAGCCATCAAATGAGCACTGCAACGTCTTCATTACTACCTGCTGGGTCATCGGTTTGTGCTGGTCACAGACCATGCACCCCTTATGTGGATTTCCAGTAAGAGGGAGACAAATGCTTTTGTGGGTAGATGGTTCTTGTCTTTACAAGAATTAGATTTCTCTGGTGTCCACAGGTCTAGAGCGAAACATGGCAACGCGGATGCCTTGTCACGAAGAGATGCTCTGTGGACCTCTGTCGCTCCGGACAAGCAGAGACTAAAGTGTGTGTGTGTGGGGGGGGGGCTGTATAAGGGACTGAGGGGTAGAGTGATTAACAACTGCTATGTCCCTTCCATTTGGTTGCACCCAGTGGAGACTGGGAGAACGGCAGCCTAATTACCTAACCAACACACCTGCAAAGATCCAGTTAATAACCGGTAAGCCGGTGTAGCAGTCGACCCTGCTACATGCCACTACAGTGGCTGTTCTGGGCTCCTCCAACATCAGGACACAGGCCGATGATGATTAAACTGGTTTATTGCAGAGTTTGAGAAAGTTTTTAAGCAGGCAGCGCAGGTTAGCACTCATGAGTGTGTGTGGGGGTGGCTGGCTTAACCTGTGGGCCTTGATTGGCCAATGCCCCACAGGTGTGCAGCCTCACCCAGCCCCAGGGTCTAATCAGTCTGACTCAGGCCAGGTGAGGCTGCTTAAACCAGCCACCAACAACACACACTCCACAGCCGGTTAGCGGCCCGGTCCAGAGAGGAACTACTGAGTCAGACTGAGTTTTGTGTTTATATTTTTTTGTTACATTTTCCAATAAATGCCCCTGGCCTTTGTTCAGAGGGGACACTTTACCCACATGTTTTATGTATGTATCTATGTATGTATGTAGATTTTCTCCACAACCCTTCATCCAATCGACTTCACACTTGGTGGGTGTATTGCTAAGGACCCAAGGAAGTGCAGTGTTGAATGTGAAGTTGTTTGGATGAGCAATCGCCCCGTTCTGAACATGCACGTTTTGAAAGTTTTAAATTGGCACTGCACTAGTAAAATAAAAGTGCAAAACTAAAATAGAGAAATAGATAGAATAAAATAAATGTAATGAAATACAATATGAAAAAATTTATAAAAACAAAAACAATAATAATGTAATTGCTTTTGGTGTAGCAGCTCTGGGTGCACAACAACCCTCCTCCAGTACAGATATAAACATATAGACATTTAAAACATTCAACTGGACAACACACAGGTATATATACAATGATAAACAAGAGAAAAACATGGCGGTTAGTTGATGGTCAGTGGTGGGAGTGTGGTCCTCCTCCTGAGGTGTTTAGGGTTCTGGCGGCAGTGGGAAAGCAGCTGTTGGAGCCTAGTGGTTCTTGTCCTTAAATAGCTGTATGCCCCTGAGGCAAGGGGCTGGAAGTGGATAATGATTCCCTCGACTGGGAGTCTCTATACACACGTGTGTTCCAGAGTAAAGCCCCTTCGAACAAGACTGTTATATTCCAAAGAACACAGTTCGATGCTTGATAGTGGCTCCATGCCGTGCACCTTGAGCGAGGCAGCAGAAGCATCATTGTTGAGAAGTGACTTGAACATGACAAGAATCCAAACTGATGACATAATTGTTGGATGTGGTGATCATCAAACGGCCCCCACAGGCCATATGTATGAAATTGAAGTCTATGGCCGCAAGATGTGCATCCCTGCCCTTGTAATGCCAAGCCAAAACGATGACCTGATTCTAGGAAGTAATGCTATCAAGTACATAGTGCACCAGTTAAGAGCTTCTGTGGGCTACTGGAGACTTGTGACGATGCCAGGAACTGAGGGTCAAGATGTGAACTGTCAGTTCCATTTGCATTTACAGTTGCATTACTCTGGAACCCCACTGTGAACTCCTGGTTTGGGGAAAACTATCCAGCTCTGCTGTTCTTTCTGCGGGTTGTACAGCAATAGTAGAGCCCACAAAGTCGAGATGCATGTCATGGAATTTCCTGGTGTGGATGGTCATCACTCCCTTGTGGGGTGATGGTTAGTTCCCTTGAAAATGGTCAACTCCACAGATAAGGCAGTTGTGCTCAAACGGAATGCTACGATTGCCGTTGAGGAGGTGAGATCGCCAGAAGAGATGAAGACCACCTTGGAGAATCTGGGCCTGGAGGGCATTGGTTTGGTGGGCTGTGGGGTATCAGAGGGCTGGAAAGAGAAGCTCCTGAGGACCATAGAGAAGTATGAGTCAATAATCTCACACCACAAAATGGATTGTGGAGAGGCTACAGGGTTTTTGTTCATAGGATCCATCTTCCATCTTTACGTACGTTAAGTATCTACAAGTCATCACCTTTCGTAGGACCAACTGATGCTATGCACGCCGTTTGACGATGTTCCTAATATTTTTTGTTTTCTAACTTAATTCGCCATGGGCTCAGGGTCGCCTTCCCGCACCCTCTTTTGTCCCATCAAAACAAGAATATTGTGTTATGGTAGTTCTTATCTTATTCTTTTATACTCAAGTCTTTGTCTCTGAGACGGTATGCGCTATACTTCGCCGCTGCGATGTCCTTCGGCCATGGTCATCTTGATGTGGGCTAGTTTGCTATCTGTACTGTTTTAGGATTATTTTAACCACGGTGGACCACATTGGCTGTTCGGACTTGCCGTCCACGCATCCTGTGCCAGCTTCTCCTTTTGAGATAAGACACCTGTTCAGTGTCCTTGACTGTGTAACATGTTCTTATTTCTGTACTTCTCTTTTGTCGAGTTGCTGGGCGTATTCTGAACGGCTGGGCAGATTACAAGGTTTATGCATGACAGTTTTACTCTTAATTGTATAAAACATTGAGGGGTATTGGATTATTTCCAACAACGTTAGCTAATGTTAGCAATAAAACGGTACCACAATGCGGAACAATTAACATAATCACAATATTACTTGTAAGCTATGAACATAGTTTTACAGAATAAATAACTAAATACAATTTATACATCTATGAAGGAACCTCATCACTTGATCATAGTGGTTTGAAATTAGCAGGGGAAAAATGCATCACATTGTGCCTAAGTTTGTGTTTTAAAAAAGTATTTAAAATGTGTTGGGTATACATTGTTTTACATTGTTTTGCCTGATTTGCATTTAATAATTAGTATTTATATGAATTTAACATGATGTTTTAACAGGTGCATAACATGAAGTTATCAAACAAATGTTTCTTTGAAATGCCTATTGAAATGAAATGCCTACCAATTCAATAGACCTATAATATAATAGGCTGAGTGATGGGGAAATTGCAGTGATAATGGTCAAGAACGTTCATTTACGTGCAATTATGCCCTTGTCACAATGGCTATTGTGAATTGGGTCGCAACAGTTTGTCATTTTCAAAAAGTGGGTCCCCTGAAAAAAAGTTTGGGAATCACTGTTGAGGACCATGCTGGGATACCTGGCGGCCGACAAAGAGAGGAGACCTCTGCTCAATATAGGTGAGAAGCTTTTAAGCACACACACACGCACGCACACACACACACACACACACACACACACACACACACACACACACACAGTGGACTTCACTGTCTGGTAGTCTTTATTAGTCTTTAAATATGTCACAATAAAAAACATTTTCTATTCAGACAGTGAACAGCTCATGAAAAATCCAAATGTCTTCAAATTGAATGTGCAATTTTCAACTTTTCAAATGAAGTTAATAAATAATATAATAATATTAATAATAAAAAATGAATAAATATTTGACAAATTAAATGTTTTGACTGATCAGATCTAAAGAATGCTCTACACTGCTAGTATATATATTATGAGTACTTTGATACGCTGCTTGTTCAATAGGATGTTATAGTATATATATTATATAGTGTATATACAGGTATATGAGTGGCTTTTATGTAGCTACCATTTAATGGAGCCTTTCGAGTATGTCCAGCCCTAATACATGAATCCCTCAAAATGTACTGTTCCTACATTTTTCATTAATCACAGGAAAATATTATTTAAACAATGTTTTCATACAATGTTTTCTTTTTTAAAACCATGTTATTCATCTAATTTCACACTGTCAGCAACATACCTGATCTAAAACTCTCTGTGCTGTCAATACTGCTGTATTTTCGAGTTTAATATTGTTAACAATCAAGTGGATATGGTTTCACATAAAATCCTCTTCGCATACTTTGTTATCTTAAGCACTAACACATTGTGAACCTCAGTTGAACCAAGTTGAGGCTAAAATAAAATTTGCTCACCAAAAAATCTAATATTAAACAAAAACACCTATATTGTACGTGTGTTTATAATTTCAATTATATAATTGAAGCCATAGCTTATATCATTGCCTGAAAGATTTGCATCATATTCAATATTGTAACTTTCTAAGAAAGTTTGTGTCTTAAAAAAAACGGCTAAAAAATGTTCTCGCCATTAATAGCAACTCGAAACATGAAATAAACTAGAAGGTATGGCTGATGTCCCATAGCCGTCACAAGTGCTGTCTTCATGGAAAAGAGCCTTTCCCTAATCCAATATGCAAAGACATTTTTAGCTGGGCATGTCGTCATTTATCGGGATATCTTAGGTTTAACATTTGACATATTATAAGCAATACCCACTAGCCCTGTTGTATTTATAACAGTAATTCTGTTTATCATTGGTAAAAATATAAATTTTTATCAATATATCAATCATCAATATCAATCATTATTTCCATCTGCAGTTGTGTCCAAAACAATAATTTTAAACATGCTTACAATACCCCTTTTCTAATCGTGCTTTATGCAATTTCAATATCTCTAAATTACAAATGAGGGAATCTGTAACATTTCTCAGAGGTTAGATAATATTTTGTAGCTTTTTCTGCGCACAGAATACATTTATACTTTTCTCCACATCAGCTAATAAAAATGCCACTGCATTGATTTACAATCTCCACCACATACATAGCTTCATGCGTTTGTGTTTTCGTGTGTCTTTATGTCTTTGTAAGTCCAGAATGGTGGAATGTCCATTATAGTTACTGTAACACACCAACATAACCAAACTTAACTCTAAAATGTTGTTAGACATTGTTACTTATAAATTATGATAAATTACTGTATAAATTATAAATTACTGCTACTTTAGTTATGTCAGCCTGAATAAAAGTGCATGTGGTTGTTACATGTGTAATATGTGTCATCTGTGTAATAATATGTGTAATATATGTTATATGTGTAATATGTGTTATCTGTGTAATATATGTTGTATGTGGAATATGTGTTATCTGTGTAATATGTGTAATCTGTGTAATATGTGTTATATGTGGAATATATGTATGTGGAATATGTGGAATTTATGTTATATGTCACATTAATTACACAGATATATAACACAGATTATACATATAACACATATGTGTAAATGTGGTATATGTGTAATATGTGTTATCTAGGTGTTATCTGTGCTGAGACATGGGATTCCTCCCCACCTAGCAATTTGCTGGGGTTGGATTGCCCGAAGAAAAGCCAAAGAACATGAACTTGTTGTTCTTCAAATGGAAGCTAGCATACTATTATTACTATTACATTAAAGGTGCTGTAGATACGATTTGAGAGTTGTAAAGAGAGAGAGATTTTTAAACTAAACCAAAAAATATGTCCCCTCCCTCTCTGCTGAAGTGTTGCATTTCACGCACCTGTGATTGACAGGTAAGATGGATTCCCCAAACCAATCAGAGAAGAGATAGCCTAATTGGTCAGAAATTAGCTGAGAGTGGTCGAAAATCTAAATTGGCTCATACAGAGGCAGGCGCAGTCAATTTAAAACAGATATTCTCACAGCTCACTCACTAATATGGCTATGCCATTTCTAACATAATACACTCAAATAATAGCTGTTTAATCTTACCTACAGCACCTTTAAGCTCACACCAATTCAATTCAGTTTTGTCTTTTAGTATGTATTTTGTAAGACTCAATTCAAAAGTTCAATTTGGCTGAGCAGTACAAGCCTTAGCCCAGCCATTCAGTTTTACTGAACACAAAACAACAGAATTCCATATTTTTTCATGGTCTCTTACAGTGGATCATTCTTGCGAAAGCCGACTGCTTGTCTCTGCTGAAACTGAGGCTTGTTCTTTTTACTTTTATTCCACTGGCACATCAGGATGTCCCGGAAGGTGCTGCGAAACGTCTTGTTACACAGAGCATAACACATGGGGTTGACGGTGCTGTTGACATAGCACAGCCAGTACCCCAGTGCCCACAGTGTGACAGGAATACAGTCCTGACAGAAAGTATTGACCAGTACCATAATATTGTAAGGAGTCCATGTAATGATGAACGCAAATAGGATGGCACTGAGTGTCTGCGCAGCTTTCTTCTCATTCACCTTCTTCTCGTTCTTGCGCTTGTTGATCTGTGTCTTAGCCTTGGAGGCAAATCGCTTTGCCATCGTTGCGTCTTTAATACTGATACCTGGTTGATATTCAGTGTTACATTTTTCTTTACTTCCCCTTGGCTGTCCAGAGTTAACTCCTGAGAGAGAGAGAGAGAGAGAGAGAGAGAATAAAATATAAATAACATTTGATGAAAAGAATAGGTCCTTATGCAATATTGTATTCATTATGATTCATATTACTGTTCAACCTTCGGATGGTCTCGTTGTGCCCTCTTCTGTCCGACCCTGGTCCTCATCATCTCCTGAGCCTTGCAAAAAAACATCTGCCACAATGGAGTAAATGGCTTCCGTCTTTCCCTTCACCTCCTCCTCCTCAGAGTCTGTAATCTTGTCATTGTTGTTACAGCCCTCACTGCTGCTGCCCTCGGTCTCACCAACAGTCGTTGTGGTGCTAGACCTCTTTGAGGAATGACAGGTAGGCAGCATTAATGAGAACCAAAAGTGGAATCTCCTCCTCTGGCTCTCTACAGTGTGCTTGCGGTGCTTGACTGCAGCCGCCTGGCTCGGCTCATTGCCACTGCAGTTATCGATGTTTACCTGATTGAGAGTGGCTGAGGACTCATTCTGACCACTGCTCCCACTCAGGTGACCAGTGGCACCAGTGCTGCCATCTGCTCGGGGTTGGCTCTTGCTTGAACCAGACCCACGGAGACCTGCCAGATCTTTGGCTCGGTTTTCAGTTTCCTGGTATATCTTCCAGAATAGGACTGACATTATGGTCACCGGCAGGTAGAAGGCTGCGATGGCAGTGCAGAATGTAATGATTGGCTCAGAGAGAAACTGGATGTAGCACTGGTTGGGCTGAACAGTACGCTCACCAACAAGATACTGCCAGAATAAGATTGCTGGGGCCCAGAGGATGAAGGAGATGGACCAGGCTAGTCCAATCATGGTCATGGCCCGCTTTGTGGTCCTTTTGGCCCGGTAGGTCAACGGCCTTGTTACTGAAAAGTACCTAAGATAAAAAATGTTTTACAAAAGTGATCAGTACATTGTCACTCACTCATTGTCACATGAGGTTTCCTAAAAGGTTAGAGATTGTTTTCTTTGATGGGATCATCTTTCGTGACACTGTTTAATATTGGTTTCTATCATTGCATATGCATCGCATACATTTTACAATATACATGCAATATTGTTTTCTACCAAAATAAATGGTCAAATAGTCTGGAAAGATATGATGGCGCATGTGCAAATGAATCCAAAGAAAACAGAAAGGACAAAATGTGTACCTGTCAAAGCTAATGACCAGCAGGTTCATGACTGAGGCATTACTGGCCACGTAGTCGATGGCTAGCCACAGGTCACAGATCACCGGCCCCAGAGCCCACTGGTCCATGATGATATACGTTGTGTAGAGGTTCATCGACAGCGTGCCAATGGTCAAGTCGGCAAACGCCAGACTGAGCAGGTAGTAGTTGTTCACAGTCTTCAAGGCCTTGTTCATTTTAAAAGACACCAAGACGAGGATATTTCCAATCACGGTGACGAGAGACAGAGAGCCTGTGAGGAAAGCGATGACGATCACCTAAATGAGGGAGGAAAGAAGGAGGGGAAAACATCACAATGCATTTTTGTAATGTGCTGCTGACATTAGAATAACAGGATCTCATGAGGATGACAAAGTTCAGGAAATAAAAATTCCGTACTTATGACTTTTGACTGACTATTAGCGATTAGCTGCAGTTAGTGGAAGAGGATGACAGAACCGAGAGAGAGCAATGCGTGTGTAGCAGTCCTCACTCCACATTTTTGTCGCACTTGTAGAAAGGAGTAGGCTCTCTGACTCGGGCATCGGACTGGCTCTGTCTGTTATCTGACACAGCAAAAAATAGAATGCAAAAAAACTAGAATAGAGTGGCTAACAGCACATCCACGATTAGCGGTGGATACCTGCAAGATAGTATGCCCCCCCAGCGGGTCGTACTCTTCAGTCGGATACGTTGGAGTCATGTTGACTTGTGAATGGTTCAAGTTTCCTCCCTGGTCCAGATTAGAACTGCCACTATTCTGTTCCCATCCACTAACAATGTTGAGTGCCTCGGAGGACTCATGGGATGACTTGTCTGAAATTGGAATACAACAAATGTTAAAATTCATAAATAAATCCAAACATGAAAATACATCGAGGAATAATGATACAGAAAATCACATGTAACCTATTGGGGTGGAACATTTTGCAAAGCACTATGAAAACAATTACTAGCTTGGTAAAGAAATAAAAACACAATATCTAACTATGATATTACTACAACATAATGGTGCAGTAGGATTCTGTCAGAATTTGCTTTTGTGAGATATCAACCATTGTTCCTGGAAAATCTGAGAAATGCATAGAATTCTTTTTAAATGAAATGTGCTCACACTGCCACTAGCTATTGGTACCATGCAATGGAGCCCAACTCTATGTTAGAGTATCAGCCAGTGCTTTAAATAATCTCAGTTATTGTGTTCTATTAAACCCCTGCTTTGTGTTGGATACACTCACTCTGTCCCACCCTTTTAAGTGACACCTCACCTAGGATTCTGGATTTTGTAGCAATGTCACTAGCAATTGCTTTTGATACTAACACCACAGTATCAAAAGCAATTACAATTGCTATTTCACAAAATCTGTACACGACTTCATCCATGACAAGTTGTCTGAAACAACATAATGCACTGATAGCAGATGCCTAGCCTTTATGACCCTGGTTGCCTTAAATTGGGGCTTTTTGGCATGTTCTAATTAAACTAAATATATCATACATTTTCAATGAATAAGCAACTTTTCATTATTTCTCTTAAATTGGCTTTTTGAAATGTGTATTATTATTATGTCTTCTATTATGTCTACTCCATTCCTAACCTTTTCCAGAAGGGGAGCCCTCATTTCTTTCCTACTGTGTTTTTGACTTCCTAGCAAAGTAAGTGTTGTTTTGATGAGCTCATATTTGTAATTGTTCATATCAGCAATAAGTAATACTGCAGTTTCCTACATACCAAGAGAGCTGTTAGTGAAGACGAGACTGTGCTCAAGAGTGGAGTTGAAACTCATGGCCGCCAGTGCTCATAGTCTGGGGGGAAATCTAAAGGAAGGAGTCGAAGAAATGGTATGCATCAAACAAAAAACACATCAATACATACATACTAAGATACTGTATCAGAGTAAGATTACACTCATAATTTATAAGTAACAATGTCAAACAGCATTTTAGAGCTATTTTAATCTGTTTGAAGTAAATGGAGATTCTGATTTTACACTGTTGCTTTCTGACATGTATACAAAGACCTACACTTCAAGGCCTCTCCCAGAGACATGAAAATAAAAGAAGGATAGAGAAAAAGGTATAACCAGCTAAGAGAAACAGATGGAGTGATTTGGAAGAGAGACAGATATGGACGTAGAAGGGGAGTGCAGACAAAACTAATCCATCTCAGATGACCAAACATCAGAGATACATTTTTAGATCATTCTCTATTTCCTGTCAGGAAACAATGGTACGACTCAATGAATGAGGAGATCCTTGGAGAGTTTTTTTATGTTGTGAAAATAACTTTTGGGCGACCATTCCAGAAGCAAAAAGCAGTGTTTGCCGGAGGTAGGTGTCAAAATGTGATGCATGTTTTAAAATACATGGCTTGGATTATACTCTTGCAGAGAGTGAAAAATATGCCGGACCAAAGTAGCCAACCTCCACTCATGTGCATGAGCCAAAGTGACAAACTATATCAACAAACTGTACCATCATTCTTTGCTAGTGTAAACATGTAGATGTTCAAACTATCTCAAGAGGAAGAAAAGTGTTGGTTAAATCCTTTCATAGAGGCTTAGTTACTAAAAGGTTTTTCAGAAAACACACTTGTACTTTTTGAGTTTTCTTCTTTCTTTGGACACAGTAATTAATTAGACTGTTGGCAATCTCAGGCAATCTGTAAACTGTTATGCCATTGAAATATTTAATTTTGAATTTTTATTAACGGATTTCTATTATATGACTACAGACTAAATTTGACTGAAAACTACATGTGTCTACAAAATCTCAATTCTGAGGGATTTTATTGCATCTGTGCAGCTTAAACAAAGAAATAATTACTGACACCGTTGACAATTGAATGTCTTCTAAATGTGACAGGAGCCTATGACTTGAAGGTATCACTAACCCTCTTAATGTATGAAGAGTGTATGTCTCCATCTCTTTGACAGAGATCTTTTATAAACTTTTGCTTTGTAACCTTTTAGAGCATGGCTACACACACACACACACACACACACACACACACACACACACACACACACACACACACACACACACAAACTTAATCTGTGATAATCCTAAAGTTGTCATTACAGATTAAGGTAACATGGTGCTTTTTAGTTGTATTTTTGATTCTAGGAGTTTGTTTACTCCACAGATTCAGGTTTGTCACCCAGTGGGATCAAGGTGAAGGGTTCTGCTAAGGACCCTTTCGTGGAGTAAGAAACTATACAGATGGGGCAGTTCCTACTTAAATTAGTTGCAGCTGTTGCACCACACAGTGCACATGTGGATAAAGGTGGATTTGATTTAGTCTTTGGTGGGGATAGAGAGAGGGGGAGTCCCGGAGGTGTCCATATACTGGATCTGGACACTGAGGAGTTTTGTATTCATGAGACACTTCTTCCTGCCACCTGACTTAACAGTGGTTTTCGATCTCAATATGTTATATGACATATGAGTCTGGCTTTCTTTAGTTCTTTTCTAGGGAATACAAAATATCAGATCCAGCAGTCCTACTATGCTATCGCAGAACTTGGGGGGAAGACGGCACACAGCCTGGGCCGGAAACCAAAAACAGAAAGTGGCAGAGTTAAGCCTTCTTTCCTGTTTCTTTACAGCGATACCGAAGAGAAACTCATTTGTGCGAGTGGATGAAGCTTTCAGAAGGGGAGTGTATTTCTACAGTGGCCAGTCTACACAGTGTTGTTTTGAAACCTTTACAGACACTTTTTCTAAGAATGTCATTGTCCGGAGAGGATGTTTACCTTGTCAACAAATTTTCACAATGGACAGATATTAATTAATACATTTTCAGGCCACATCTGCAGTCTCCTCCATTTAATGCGCGATAGTGATCGTATTTGTGTGATCATTTGTTTTCCATACATTGTTGTAGAACAAAACCAAATACATTCTTTGAGATGTCTATCAAAGGGGCTATCAAGAAAAAAGATTAACTGTTTTGGACAGCTCTGGATCTACTTTTATGGGGTGGTAACTTCAATCATCAATAGTAATTACTAACCTTTGTGGCGTGGGGAACACCACCGAAGCGGGGCACAGATACTTCAGAGGGTGCAAAAAAAGCCACTGTAATTGTTTCTTAAAACAAAAAGGTTCTTTCAATCAAAACTTAACATAAAGTACTGGATACACTGGTCTGTGCATCAGGTGGGCAGGGCGAGGTTTCCCCAGGCGGTTGCAGGTCATCCGGCTGGCCTGGGCTTGGCTTAGTCCACGTCTGTAGAGAACAATAGGGGTAAGTGCTCTGCATACCTCCGTTAACTCACCACTCCTTGGCTCTGTTGCTCTTAAAGGACAATACCGGTGTGGGTGATCAAACCATAGTAACCGTCTCTCCTGGCTTCACTAAAACATCCGTTAACAATATAATTTGGAAAAATACATCCATGTACCGATTCTGCCAGAGACAGAATTTAGCATTTAGCATGCACGTGCCTTCCACAAATGTAAACAATGGCAATATAGAGCTTTGGTCTTTGAAATAAGAGTACTTGTATGGCCATTCACTGTTATGGTGTCCACAAACTCCATACTGACCGACGCACATTGATTCCAAAAGACGAAAGTGCTACATTGCCATTGTTTACATTTGTGGCAGGCGCATGCATGCTAAATGCTCTCTGGCAGGATCGGTACAAGGAAGTATGCGGAGCCTCACCTGGCCTGAGTCAGACTGATTAGAGTCTGGGGCTGGGTGAGGCTGCACACCTGTGGGGCATTGGCCAATCAGGCCCATCACCACACACACTCAAGAGGAGTGCTAGCAATATTACTTTTAAGACACGTTTGACTGCAAAACACAGGATATTTTCAACGTTTCGAGTCTTTTAAGTTTACTCTACATTGGAGTATCGTAACACAGTTCTCGTTAAGGTGATAAGGTAGATGTAATTGACAGAATTAACTAAATATGACAGATGAGAATGTCCCTATGAAAATCTGATTCAGATTCAAACTGATTTATATTGTTTGAATTATTATTTATTGCATCGCGGCGAGAGGAATGTAGAAATAAGCTCAAAAAAGACAAAGAAGAGTGAATTCTCCGGCGCATGCGCACATTCGGCAAAACAGGACATATATCCGGTGTTTTGTAGTCAAACATGTCTTCAAAGTAATATTTTGAAGTCTTTTGTAAAAAATCTGTTTCACCGCCCAGACTACTTTGGATTATAGCAAGCAACAAATCATAGTCATATCGATGTTCGAAAAATAGGCAGGACATAGATTGCTTGTTACGCAGTCCACTTCTGCCGCCTAGTGGCAGCTAGTGGTCGGTTCTCCCTGTTTGTCTTGTCTGTCTTTGTGTTATGTGTGGTTGGGCGTGTCGTCAGTTTCCTGCCCCTCCCAGATGTCGTCATCCCAATCACATCACCTGAGTTACGTACACACCTGTAACCAATCTACTAATCACCAAGACAGTATTTAAACCCTGTTTATTCTACCACTCCTTGTCAGATTGTCTGATTACCTGAGCCTAGTGTTCCAGTTACCTTGCTTATATCTTGATTACCTCACCTCGTTACCGAACCTCTGCTTGTCTGATTTCCACGCCTGTTGCCGACCCCTGCCTGTCTGAGTTCCACGCCTGTTGCCGACCCCTGCCTGTCTGACTACCACGCCTGTTGCCGACCCCTGCCTGTCTGACTACCACGCCTGTTGCCGACCCCTGCCTGTCTGACTACCACGCCTGTTGCCGACCCCTGCCTGTCTGACTTCCACGCCTGTTGCCGACCCCTGCCTGTCTGACTACCACGCCTGTTGCCGACCCCTGCCTGTCGGACTACCACGCCTGTTGCTGACCCCTGCCTGTCGGACTACCACACCTGTTGCCGACCCCTGCCTGTCCCTTGGTCCATCTCGATATTCCTGGTTGTATCCGCCCTGTTTACTCTGTACCCTTAACGACATTAAAACCTTGTCTGTACCTACGTCTCCGGTGTACTGCATTGGGGTCCCTAGACCGGAACCCTAACAGTACAATCTGACCAAAATGGACCCCGCAGACACGGAGGCTGTTCGTCAGGCCCTTGCCAACCAGGGCGCCCTTCTGGGCCAACATTCCCAGGCGTTGAGAGACATTGCCGATACTGGGGAGGTTTTTCGCCAAGCCTGCGTTAACCAGGACGTCCGGTTGGGGCAACACGAACAGG
>OOFB01005806.1:7167-22407 GCA_900323305.1 Trachyrincus murrayi
TGAAAGCTGTTTTTCCTCCACCACCCTTTCATTTGCCATTAATCCTCCGTTTTACAGTGTAATCTCAGAGTAGCAGACGATGTAATCTGTTAAACATTCTTCACCAGCAGAGTGGCCATGTCCACTCCATCTAAGGCTCCGACACTACATGCTGTAGTGTGTGTGTGTGTGTGGAGGGTAAGTTGGGATAACATAAGGGGTGCCAGCTGGCCAAAAAAAAAAGTAGGTCACTACTGTTTCTCTGTGAACCGCTTGCTGGTCTAGACCATTAGAGGTCACACACACACTTTTCACAAACCCAATCTCACTGGCTTTATCTAACTAACACACACACAGTAGCAGCTTTGCTTGTAATTCTCCAAGGTGTTTTCACACACACACACACACACACACACACACACACACACACACACACACACACACACACACACACACACACACACACACACACACACACACACACACACACACACACACACACACACACACACACACACACACACAGTTTAAAAACACCACGCTGAGGTGAGTCACTATGAGTCACACAGTGGCTTCTCAACACCTCACTCTTCATTAGTTGGACAGGTGTGACTGGCTAGACGCACGTGTCACCCTCTGTCTACATACAACCATCTGTAGCCAGTTGGCATGACGGGTTTTACGGCCAATGGTGCGCCATTTTGATTCTCACCAGGCCCAGCAGACAGCGGATCTCGTAGATGGCGCCGATGCAGCCGAAGAAGCCCATGGCCATGGAGAGGGCGCCCACTCCGATGAGGATGTAGGACGCCACGTTCAGCGTGTTGGATGACTCCTCTGGAGCACATGATAATAAGCACAATGTAAAGAGTACACATGCATATGACTCATGACACACGAGAAACACACACACGGGAACGAGAGTAGACACTTTCATTGGTAATACAAGTAATAAAGAAAGTCATAAAAAAGACCACAACAACAAACATGACTGTATTTTGGTTATTAATTATGATTATTGATTGTTAAGCATAGGGTCCAGATAATACGAGATCCATTCTGTGGTCTGAGTGTTATCTGCCAGTGAGACTCTCCAGAGGACCCAAGGTCTGAGGATAAGCTTGGACCCAGGCTCAGTGATTCATGGCCAGCAGCACCAGTACTACCAGTACAGTACTACCAGTACAGTACAGTACTACCAGTACAGTAGTACCGTACAGTACTACAGCACTTTACACAACTACACAACTACACAACAACAACAACCCTTCCATCAATGCTTTTCATACGAGTAACAACACAATGTCACTTTGGCTGGCTGACCGAAGGCACGGATTAAGTCATTTCAAATCCCTGCTCTGTCTAATCTGATTATCCTTCCAGCAATCAGAAGATGAGTTTTGTTTATGTAATTACCTAGCACAAGCCCTTTTGGCCTCTCAGGTGGAGCTATACTGTAGAAAATACATTCGCTGCCACATGGGCGTCTTTATAGAACCTTACACACACGGCCCCACACACACACTCACACACCCTTCTACATGGGTTAAATCAAAGCCAGGGGTCCTTGATGTGGTGGTTTGAGTGCAATTTCTAGCTAAAAAGGTCTCGCCCGGGCCCTCCACCTCGCGTCTAAGTAGAGAGAGGGATCGTATAGAGCATGTGTGTGTGTGTGTGTGTGGCTGCAAGGTAGCATTTAAGTGGGGGGCAGTGAACCATGTGATCTATATCTAGCATGCTTTTGCTTCACTTTGAACTTTAAAGGGCGCCTGTGTGATTTGTGCACAGCAAACCCCACCCACCTCATACACAAAGTGAACATATACACATGCAAAACTAGGCTGTTTCATAAATAGACACACACATACACACACACACAGTCTCTCTTTTGGGTGAACATCTGTGTGTCGTCTGTGGTAATGCTAAAACAGCTTTCTCCTGAAGTCAGCACATGTGCACTGTCTTGTGGCAGGTTTCCATCTAACTGTTCTGTTGGACAGTGAACAAAAGGTTTCTCTTCTACGTTCTCCAAGGACATTTCCATTCAGAGAGGCAAGACTGCCTGTGCCCTTTTGAGAAGGAGTCAGTGAAGACGAGGCAGCAATGTTGGTGTAGCAGCACCTTCTGTAAACACTGGTGGGGAAAATTAATGCCTTCAAATATATACAGATTATACCACGGAGCTGAATTTCCACATCTTTTTGTGGGTTTAGATCAAATAAGCCAGGGATTTGTCGACCTCATGCGCCACCATTTTGGAGCGGTGGACGGTTTTAGATCTTCACACAGCATGCTTCACACACTATTATGGCCCGTGTACATTTGTTTGAACACAATGTGAGCCATGTTTTGGCGAGTGCTAGCATGATAAATGTTAAAATGTCGCAGCGGAGAGAGCCACTAAATCCGCAGCACTGATAAGAGCAGCACAAAAAGCACATTAGCAGC
The DNA here is from genome assembly GCA_900323305.1 of Trachyrincus murrayi. Taxonomy (NCBI): domain Eukaryota; kingdom Metazoa; phylum Chordata; class Actinopteri; order Gadiformes; family Macrouridae; genus Trachyrincus; species Trachyrincus murrayi. The sequence continues at coordinate 9,595 of OOFB01005806.1, forward strand.
GAGAGAGGAAGCTGACCTTTTCAGCTGGAAAATAAAGACGACCAAATTCAAAACATTCCCTGAGTATCCCTGGAGTAGTCATGACAGCAGCAACAGGGATCTATTAATACAACTCATGAAGAATGGAAAACAGTTTTCACTGGTTTCAGTCTCTGCTATAACTTCACAAGGAAACCCCAGAAAGTCAATAAATACAAGTTGCCTGCTGCTTTAGTCTGTGCTTCCGTGGAGGATTCTAGAACAGGGGACAGGATTCCAGGGACCAATAGGAGGGCAGCAGAGGACACATAAGTGACCGAGTAGAGTGTGAGCTGCCATTTTTGTGATTAATAAAGCAGTGTCGACAAAAGAATCAGATATGATTGGAGACATTTTGCTTAAAACATTTTGCTTTTCTGTGACTCTGAACAATACAGAATGTACTTTTCATTGTTAGTCTATAGAGTACATCAAAGGATTTCCATTTGTTTAAGAAAATAATAACGCAGCAGAAGTTTTTAAGAGTTTCCGAGTGGAAAATCAGCCAAAGCGATAAGGCGGATAAGTAAGACAAAGGAGAAGGCCATAGGGACAACCTGGTGGGTGAGCAGGCAGTGAATGTGGATTTAGACCCACTTGGAGGAAAGCAGCCATGGGTACAACAACAATAAGAGGTTGGGACCTTCAGATATGACAGAGACACCATGCTATGCATCACGCTACAGCAAGCAGACAACAGAGATAAGGCAGGATCCGGTCAAATTTGACCTTGGAGTGGGTCCACAGAGGCATGGAGCCCATAGCGCTGCCACGAGAACCGGTGGAAGATAAAACATGCACATTTGATAGATGCAGGGGAATCGAGGGCCAGATCTGGTCACTCCCTCTATCAGAGCAGCTGACCGAGGGCAGCTCGGTGGCTCAACTCGATAGTGCACTAGTAGGTTTGATTGCTACATGTGATTCCTTCTCTTTCAAGACAATTTTATGTCTGTCTTCACTGTTCTGTCTTCACACACACACACACACACACACACACACACACACACACACACACACACACACACACACACACACACACACACACACACACACACACACACACACACACACACGTCAAAGCAGGGCAGATGTGCCCACTAGCCAGGCCTAAATATAGTGAGCTCTGAGCCTGAAAGCACAGTTCTCACTTACATCTCACTTCTCCAGACAGATCACAGTGGTTGACGGACGACCTACAGCAGAGCTAAAGGCTAAATATTTAAAGTGCGTGCACTAGGTTTAAGGAAACAACCTAGTTGTGTGTAGACTCTAGACATAGGGCACCCAAAAAAAGAAACGTGTTTTCCAAATTATGTGTTTTACTTCCAGAGTAGACACAAAATAGAAACTTCTTCTTTCTTTGGCATAGAGAGAGAGATCACAAATAAAAAGTGCTTCTCTCAGCTCCATCTGCTCTCAAAGCACATTGAAAGCATTTGGATTTACGACGGGGGGGGGGGTCTTGAGTTTCCATACACATTGCTGGGTTCACATGAAGAGACCCATGCATGCGAGTGAGAATGCGAGTTTGATTAGTTAGCATTTTCTTTCCACGGTCTCTCCGCTCCGAATTGCCCTCGGTTAAACACAGGCGGGCCGTAACAAAGACACAGAGCGAGAGACGAGCTGGGAGTCAGCCGGTATTGGCTCAGTTTCGTTCATCGCTTTTTCCTACTCACACAGCTGGGTCTAGAAATAGATCAGATCTGACAACATCTTCTGCACAGTTGCGAGAGTGTGTCTGTGAGGAAGACCACAATCTGGGGGCCGGGAAGAGACGAAGGACAGCTGTGAGCAAAGTGAGAGCTCACTATTGTGAAACACACTGACCACGTCATAAAACTAAAAAACTATTATAGACCGAGAATATAGTAGAGGCTCAACACCTGTGTGTGTGTGTGAGAGAGAGAGAGAGAGAGAGAGAGAGAGAGAGAGAGAGAGAGAGAGAGAGAGAGAGAGAGAGAGAGAGAGAGAGAGAGAGAGAGAGATGAGATGAAACAGCGACAGACTAAACAGAGTGCTGTTTATCCAGTACTTTAGGAAGTCATCTGTGTCGAGTTGTGGGAAACATTTTTGATTTACTGCAAACATTCCTCCAGCTTTATAGTCCACTTTCCTCGGCCGTGTGGGAAAGAGGCCAATGGGATGAAACCCCCATTAGCTCCATGGAGCACGGCCACGGCAGTTGACTCCCTCCGGAGTACTTTTTCCATTCGGCCGGACGATATGGATACCAGAATTTAGAATTTGGCATATAGGGGTGCATTCCAGTCACAGAAGTGTGTGTGTGTGTTGCCTTACTTACGCAGTACTGCGATGAAGCTCTGGGTGTCCAGGAGCACCCACAGTCCGAAGCCCATGATGAGCCCACCGAAGATCTGTCAGAGACACAGTGAGACGGGTCAGAGCCATGCAAGCTGACAAGATTAAAATATATATGGTTGTGTAGGGGGGACAGGATATTGTAGTGGTTAGGGTGTTCGACTCCCAGCCAAAAAGGTACAGGGTTCGATCCCCAATGTCCGCAGGCTGGCAAGATACCAAACCCATTACCTCAGTGGTTCCCAACATTTGAGCCGTGACCCCATTTTTCTGTCCGAAAATGATTGTGACCCCAACTTCTTGCATTTATTGTGCATCTGCTTCCCCACACATTGTTTTAACCCAATCAACACCTGCCCGTAATATCATCATATCAAGTACAAATATCAAACATTTGCTGCTTAACGTTGCAGTTCAATTCAAATATTTGGTTCATGGATCATTTATAAAAGGAATAGTTTAGTTTTTCTTGGCTGCTTATCAGATTAAATTTATTATGACATTTTATAGACAAAATGATTTATCAGGGGAAAAAATAATCGCTAGATTAATTCACTAGGAAAATAATCGCTAGATTAATTCACTAGGCAAATAATCGTTAGTTGCAGCCCTAAAAACGAGTGCATTCAAATCTCAGTACCCTTAATATGGTTTTGACATTTGAAACTTCGACATTGTGTTGAGGTGGCTTGGACAGATAGGTAGAGGGCTCCCCATCCTAAGATGAGAAGATCTTGTGATTCATCTCACCCCTTGATACCCCCTTATCCTCTATTACTCTACTCTACTAATTACAACCCTCCTTTAACATGCTCATTTGAAAACCTTGTTGAACCCCCCCTCCAGCAACCATCGTGAATCAACTTCCTGTCCCACACTAGCCTCCGTGAGTCTTCTCTAACCAAACGCTGACACGTTTAAGACCCATAATACACACAGACACACATGCTTCCCATTAGGATACCAGTAGTGGGTCCACATCAAAAGGTCTGTCTGAGGTTTTTACTGCTGCAGACACTGGAAATGGTCTGGACATCATCATCATCACCCTCTGTTAACTCACGGTTTTAAAAGAGAGGAGAGGGTAAGGAAGAGGATGCGACAGCTACAAACCCTCTGTTTCGGGGTTAGCATTTACCCATTTATCAGTACACCAGGAGGTTAGGTCGTCGATGTTGAATCTCCGTTTTCCCAAGTCTAGCGGTTACTCTCTGCCACCGCTTGCAAAAGGGAAAATAACAGTTGAGTGGAACACAATGGCCAGGCGCTATCTCTGCCGGTCTTAAGGCAACAGAGAGGCGGAAGCCTGTGTTGGGGGTGGCTTACGAAACTATCCGTGCGTATGCGCACTTGTAACACAACTATCAGGTAGTGGGGATGGGAAGGACTGCGGTCACTTACGAAGAACAGAAGGTTGAAGAGGAACAGGAAATATTTGGTGGCTGTGATGCATCCTTTCCCCATGGTTACAGATCTGCTGAGAGAAAGAAAGAGGAGTTACATACACGAGTTCTCTCTGTACTCGAAGCACATACAGTATAGAACGTCAGCCATAGAGAAAGCTTACCTGTACAGCATTTTACACATTTATTATACAGATAAGAGATCAGGGAGCAATAGAGGAGGGAGGGGTGGGAGGAAGTGAAACAACACAAAGAGAAACAGAAAACATGCCAGAGGATATCTCAACCTCCTAGTTGGGATCCTGATTAAACAGTCTCTGAGCACAAAAAACAGCAACAACACGGGACTAACTCAGTTTTTAAACAGGTGTTTTCAGTCGCACACTGACTCATTTCCCACACCTCTTATGCAAATCTCCAACCAGCGCGTTTTATTCCGAGCACCAACGTTCAGAGCAATTTCTTCCACACTTATGCAAGAGCGAGTTTGTTGGCAAAGCCGAGTTCTCGACAAACAAGAGGAACGTTCAGAATGAGAGGTCGGCAGGAGGACCACAGCCAGGTTAACAGCAGGTTGACTCCTGGGTGGTCAGTTTGTTAGACCAGCCACCTTGTGTTTAAGCCTGTGATGTCTCACACCACACAGGCCCAGATGTTTAAAAAAGTATTTTATAGAGAATACACCTTTAAAAAAAAAAAAGACAGTTAGATGTTGGTAGGTTTGGCTGATGCCATTAAAAACATTGTCGTGAGGTGCACCAGTAGGTTGAGAACAGGTGTGAGTTTTTGTGTCAGACATCCGTTTTCAACAGATTGGTTTATCCCTCAAGCGCATGCACACACACATCCTGTGATATAACACCCACATGTGCAAGTTCCAAAAACATGCTCTCTGTATATTAACAACACGGTTCAGAGAACCAAGGCGAACAAAAAGACCACAACAAGACATTTTGCCTAACTGAAAAACACTGAACAATGGACACTGAAATAAACAACCAGGCCAACTCCCCAGAGATCATAACAAGCTGTTCAGCATCTAACCCAAATCAAACTGTGCATTTGGTATAAAGCACTGAACATAGCAGAACAGACCGGGAACATGTTCAAACTGTACTCACTTACTCAGATGACTCATGTGGTTAGGTTACAGACTGTATGATCTTTAGCTTTTTGCTACCACCTACCACTACCACCTTCAGATTCTTAGTAACTGTGTAACTCACAGATAGTAGGCCTGGCCTATTCATCATACTAAGATAGACATGAACCTGGTAAAAAGTTTAGGCTAAGCTATAGATTCTCCTTGAAAAGAGGATAATCCTTAAAGCAGATTGTTTACATGTTAACAGCCGTGGCATGTGGATTTAAGCTTATGTTTTTATTTTTAAGACATAAAACTGAGAGAGAGGCCTTGACCATATGTCCTGATGAGAAATGGTCAAATTATATAGTTTGGTTTTAGTTTTTTTTGTAGGAAAGCTAAAAACGTTAGGCTGGGATGAAAATTATGGGGGTGAGCAAGCCAAAGGCCTGCATTGCCTGGCATCTCAACTGCTGAAAGCGAAATACTTTTTTAGTCAACACACCTTAGCTGAACGTGTCATGGACTTTCCAGCTTCCATTACGTTATCAAGCACTTCCTTGTATTGCCCCACTCCCATAGTAGGCATGAGGTGTTTAAACTATTAAATGTGCTTTACATTCAATACAAATCCAACTGTAGATCTACACAACAATACACAACACAACATTAATCGGTTTCAGAGTGGGGGATAAGGCCAGGATTAGGCTGGACGTTTAACATGTGGTGGGGTGGAATGAACTGTAGTCCTGGACCTACCCACAAATCACTAACACAAAGAAACAGCCACCCATACATTCATTCAAAATGACCCATTTATACATATGTGAGCCCATAACAACGTCCTTGCATTCAAACAGTGATCATAATGTGTCATCTCGACATAATGAACAATTGACCAACATACTGCCCCTGGTGATAACGGATTTTTACTCTGTATGAGACTTGAAATACCGGTCTCTCAAATCACACAACACACACACACACACACACACACACACACACACACACACACACACACACACACAATAGATCCATACAGTATAGATAGGCCACCGAGTAATGAAGTCACACAGTAAACCTGTCCTACTTCATGTAATGTCAAAAGAGAAATGCTCCATTAACAAACTAACATCACCCCAATGTGTTTGATAGTAGCTACAGTAGTTAAAAACCCACACCTTGTTTCACCTCTTTTTACGTTTATACAGGAAAGTCGTGTGACAAAGTAGCCTAGATAGACAGTCTTTATGCTAACCCGCTAGAAAACGTTTCTAAAAGTGATTAAAAAAGGCGCTACAACCAAACATCGCATTCATTAATCCTATGAATTCCATGTAAAGTCGTCAAAGTAAAGGAAACGCAGCGACCAGGACTTACTTCTTGTATGTCGTGGGGCTGTAGACAGGTTGCCGTCTGTGTGTAGTCGTGAGTGTGCGTGCTGTTGTCTGGTGTGTCTGGTGTCCCTGGGCAACTCGGTGGGAACATGTACACGCCCCCAGCGCGCGGTACACCGAACATGTACACGCCCCCAGCTCGCGGTAGACAGAACATGTACACGCCCCCACCGCGCGGGAGACCGGAACTACTTACCTCTTAACTACTTCCTGTCTGGTTCAAATTCACTGTCAATGGCTTACATTGCATTACATTACAACATAACATTACCTTACTAGTTATAGTAAATCCATTCGGCAACAGTGACCAAGACTGTACTATGCTACTTAGTGCATTCTATTCATGATATTATTAATTATTTTACACATGATTTACACTACACTAAATACTTGACTTCATGTGTTTAGAATTAACACAAAGTATGGTTAACATATTTAGCTTTTTGCCCATAGCTTCAGATAATTCTCAATATCCAGTTCAAACTATCATGAGGTGTGTAAAATGTGAGATAGAGATAATGACAGGTGATGCTAGGTAAGTGAGGTCATTCCCAGTCTGTCAACCCCTATGTACAAGATATGCGTTATGATGTTATGGGTTTGTATGGTTTGTATAAATGCATCACTCTATGTATTATTGTTACAACACAATCCTCACAGATATATCTATATAATAATCTCTGAATAAGCGGAGTCAGGATATTGGCTATATGTTCGACTCCCAGCCGAAATGTTCTGATGGTTCTACTATGCTAGAAATATTAGCTACTTCTCTAATAAAAAGCATGTGTATGCGTCTCTAATTTGTTATCAACTAGCCCTTAAATTACTAGTTTGAATTATGAACACATGTCAAATGCAAATATTTTAAAAACCCATCAACCCAATTTGGGCATGGTTGTCAAGAGTTTTTTTTTGGTCAAGACAGAACTGCACGATATAAGTACAAAATACAAAATAAACAGTGGTTTTCTTTATTTCAAACTTAATACTGGAATTCCATATCAATCATTTGTTTTTTTTTGTGTAGTACAATATAAACACTTGTAGATGCTACAATATGAAACAAATCCACCTGATTTGTTGCACACAACAATACCCTATCAACTGGATTCACGTCAGAATGAATTCATCAAAATAATAGGCTTACATACTTGGTGGATTGATGGAAAGGGGGGGGGGGGGGTGTCTTAATAGGTATATAGATTATTTGAGTAATTCTCTCTTACTTAGGGAATTGTGGAGCTAGATTTATCTTTTGATTTTGTCAACTGAAAATAAAAAAGCTAGCAGTAGAGACTTTATTTCACAACATGAAAGATGTAGGGCTACAGAGTCCTTTCTCTCTTCTTTCAATCTGTCCCTCTTGAAGAGGGGAACCAACCATCTTTCCCTGAATACCCTCCCCCCCCCCACCCCACCCTTGTAATTTAAACATTACATTAGGGTCGGTTGATGATTTGAGACCTGGGACGATATTCATCTTGGAGGCATAATTATGCCAGCGAGGGGCAGGGAGGGAGGGCCGGGACATACTGTCAGTCAGACAAGCCGTGTGTGTCTAATTAAACAGCAGCCAAAGACATTAATTGCTACTCTCCAGAAACATGGGGAGACCTCACCCATGTTCCTCCTGCCCTAGATCTGCACCGAGTGCTGCGTCAAGTAGTAGGCAAGCCTTCCGAACAGGAGAAAACGCTACCGCAAACCCACAGCTACCCTGAGTTGAGGGAGTTCTTCCGACTACTCCCTTTGAGCAAGGACTGGTTGTGTCCAATATGAAGTCAAAGTCAAACTCTGGCTGGTGTGCTATCTTGGTAATGACTGGGGCAAAGCAGCAAAACATATGATAGCGTGTTTTTTGGCAGGAATCTAAAACATGAACTTATGGAGAATGTGGCTATATTGGGAGGTAGTATTTAACAAAAAAAAGGAAAATGGGAAAACAGTGCTTGGAGTAAATCACGTGTTTACTACCTAAAGCTTAACACACCATAATATACAAATAATAACAAAGATATACTGCAGGTTTTTTTCAAAATCTAATTCATCTACTCACCACCATTACATGAACAGTAGATATTGACTACGTCTTCTAATAATAGTGTCATTGGTCGTTTTGTTTGTTTTCAACTGCTAAATGTCTGTATACAGTGAAGTATGGCATGCCAAATATTGTAACATCAAAATACAAAGGCCAATTAAATAGGTATAAATAACTCCTGCTGACACAAAACTATCAATAAAACAATTTCCAAGTGGGATTATTCAGGCTATTAATATACAAATTCCCTGTTCTGCTTCAAGGGACACCCAATGGTATTATTCTGTATATTGTACTTACATATTTACAGGAAATAAGATACCAGTTCTTTAAGTAGTTTTAAGGCAAGGCTAAAGATATGTTGTGTGTGTGTGCTACATAACTAGGAATCAGGAAGTAAGATTCAGGAACTAGATTATCTGCCCTGACATGCTCTGCTTGTGACATATTGTTGTACAGTTCATATTGTTAGTATACAACCTGATTAATCAAGGCTACAATCTTCTGATTGAGATAAAACATTTTGGAAACTTTGGTAGATTAAGAACCTGCAAATTCTGTTCTTGAACATGTTTGTATCACAGAGTCTTAATACTGGTTGTTTGGTGCTTACATATGAAAGATGACCTGTTTGGCTATTTGGACCTCGTATCTTTACAGCTGCTGTTACGAGTGTTGAATTTGAGAAACACCAAGTAGAATGTGTACTGTTCAAATCGGTGTGTTGTTTATGCTTTATCTCAGTACCCATAAAAATAATAATCATTACAACATTACTGTACAGCACACAAGAATTGGTCTTTGAATATGCTGCAAGAAGCCATGCTGTTGTAAAACCCTTTTCCACCTGACAGCTCCCAGTAAATACAAGCTCTGGGAAGGAAGATTATTATTGTTGTCTCAACTGACACAAAGCCAGAGCAAAACCGCACAACATTCTGTGTACAACATAAACCACTGGATTCGCTATGCAATTACGCCACCTTCATAGCAAACTAAATGATCAGGACAATGGAAACTTTAATATAAACAGCTATCAAACGCTTTACAACATCAATCCTAGACCCTGGGACCTGCACATAGGAGTATTGTGTTCGTATTGATCTCATAGTCCATCAAAAGATCAGTCATTCACTATTACACTGAGGTCAAACGGGATGTCCTGGTGAGTGGTGTGATTGGTGGAAGTGTTGAGAATTGCGTCGGAGCAGAATGCTCGACGCTGCTCGTCGCAACAAGGACTCCACCCCTACGTGTGTGTGTGTGTGTGCGCACACGTGTATGTGTGTGTGTGTGTGTGTGTGTGCATGTGTCTGTAAAAATCAGCGCTTAACTGTATCCTCCCCAAGCAAAAAAAACAAAAAAAAGATGGTCATGGGTGTCTCAGATCTTCTTGACCCTGCGTCCCAGGTAGTAGTAGTAGGTCAGAGTCACTGCCAGGAACAGCAGCCGGCTGAGGAGCAGGAGGGCCGCAGTGTTGGGCATGATGCCAAGCTCCACCAGGGTAATGGACGTCACTAAAAAAAAAGTTAATTATTTTTTATTGAGTGACGCAAATCAGTGTAAACTGCAATGCTCTACACTGACCACCAGAGGGCGGTAGTTACACATTCATTAGGATGTGGCTTTTGGTGACGGGATGTTCAGAATAGAGCATGTACAACTGGACTAGTTGGGAATCGAAGACGAGGGATAGACAATGTAACCCAGAGGGGCAGAGGGGGATAAAACCACACTGCTGTTAGCCTAAGAATAAAAGTAGACCTAAGGTGGCCTAAAACAGTGGATGAGATATATAGATCATTGTGTATTCACCTAGAAACTGAACTGCAAAGTAGCAGGCTTCACTGAGCAGAGTCCACTGGATGATGACCTTCTCGGCGGTGTAGAGCCCATTCCACATGATGAGGGACAGGCCTGGAGAAAAGGTCAAAGGTCAGATAGGAGAGGTGGAATGGGTTGGGGAGGACGTTAGAGGCTCGGCAATAGAAGTCACAAAAAGCATTGAGGAAGCTCAAACTGACACGTGACAGTTGACTGTAATAAGCCACCAAGTCACTTGCTGTCGTTAAATCTCTTCTTCATTAAAAAATATTTCTCCCTCCATTCATTTCCCTCTATTCTTCTTCTTTTTTCACCTGTCACAAGGCTTTGTGAACCAGCGGGGGTGGGCTGACAGGCGGGCGGGCCGAGGGGACCGTATCCACTTCCTGCTAGGTCCCATCTGTGTGGCAGATGAGACCCTCTCCCCCGCTTCCTCCCTACCTTTCACCGTCTTGTAAGGAGTCATCCTATTCACTTGCTAATCCGCAAAATTCGCTGACATTTACAATAAAAAAATAAACCCCCTTGAGGATCCTGAGAGATTGGAAAAATGGACGTGTGTAACATGTTTTAAATCGCTCATTCAATGTGGTCAAGTCAGGTTTTATCGAAAAGAGAACGCAGGGCTTTCACTTTGACTTTCCCATTTAAAAAAAGGAATAATTTGATAACATGTTATGTGAAAATAACTTCCGTCGCTCGATTCACCTCAGGACGCAGACATATGCTTCATTATGATTTAAGCGCGTAATACGCTAACCCAGACATATGCTTCATTATGATTTAAGCGCGTAATACGCTAACCCAGACATATGCTTCATTATGATTTAAGCGCGTAATACACTAACCCAGACATATGCTTCATTATGATTTAAGCGCGTAATACACTAACCCAGACATATGCTTCATTATGATTTAAGCGCGTAATACACTAACCCAGACATATGCTTCATTATGATTTAAGCGTGTAATACACTAACCCAAATGCTGCGGCACTTCCTCAAAACCTTTGATGTACAGCACCTCCGCTTCCCTCCCCAAACTACTCTCACAACGGTTCACTTCTCAAACCAGAAGCTCTCCAACACGACTCTCTTCCCGCTCTCTCCTCGTCTACACAGAGCTTCAAACAGTCCGTATTGACTGATGGACTGAGGCTCAACAGACCTGCTCTTCCACTGCCGGGTGATTTACTATAATGCCATTAAAACAATCACACATGCATCTCCCGTCTACCTCCTCCGCCTGGAGGAGCAGAGTGCCAATAATTGCCGTGCATTTATCAGCACCTATTGCCTGCAGCAGTCAACAAGCCAGACGGGAAAATAACAACATAAGGTGCAGATTACCATGCCTTGCCCAAGGTGCGTTGGCTCCCAACAGTGCTGAAGACAGGGGCTGAGGAAGCTATCGATTCTTAGAAAAGGGTCTCAACATGGACTATATGCATGCATACATAATGAACGTGAAAAGATGTCATGGTGTACACATGAGTAACAATAGAGTCTAGCTCTTATGTTCTACCCATTTGTGAACATGGTGCTGTCTGTCTGTCTGTCTGTCTGTCTGTCTGTCTTTCAACAACTCACTGAGCAGCGCTCCCCCGTAGAGGCGGATGGAGATGCTGGTTGTCGAGAGCTCCTCCTCGAAGACGACTTCGTAGAGCTGATTGGGAAACACCAAGGCCTGTGTGTGCAGGAGGAGGAGGAGGAAGAAGAAGAAGACACAGCACAATTCACAGTGGCCATTTTGTTCTCCTCAACTGTAGTTGCGTTTGCGTCCAAAAATACAGAGGCATTTACAACGGGGACAACGTCTTGCTGTTAAGTCGGTTGGCATGGCAATGTATGACCCCCCTCTAATATAAACTGAGAACATTGATGCTCAAGGTGGTGTAGCAGACAAAGGCGGAGCTGTTTAAATGTGCCAGATGTGCTCTAGAGATAAGTCCGACGCAGCAGCAACGCTGGAGCATTGGGACATTGTTACTCTAGAGAGGCCGTGCCCATGACTCCATTCTGCAACTGGAACCATGTCGCCAGGGTCAGACTGGTAATGACTTCAATATAGTGAATGGACCACTGTGTGAGGTTCAGGGTACTTATTTGTCTCATTCCGTTTTGCCTCAGAAATGCAGTTTAGATTTAGTGATATTTGTATTTACCTTGACCAACGGTGAAGACAAAATCATTTAATTTGTTAAGATTTGAACCACCAATATTCTGTATTTATTTATTTAAAAATGTGTTTGTTATGTTAAGTTAAGTTGAAAGTGACACGATTTTGACAATGTCAACAGAGATTCTGGTTCTGCATGTCTACAAGTCTCTTGCAAATATTTTTTGATTATAAGTATGACTATACATTATAGTTTCCCTTGCTCTGTGCTTCTGCATGTTTTCATTGGTGGAGGCTAGGTCTACCATTCCTGGCAAATAATGTACACGCATAGAAATGATTAATGTTGGAAGAGCAGCTGGGAGTAACTGGGAGTTTTACAAATAAACAAAGATTTAAAGGGTGACCAGCAGTGGTTATTGCACAAACACACACACACACACACACACACACACACACACACACACACACACACACACACACACACACACACACACACACACAGAGAGAGAGAGCGAGAGAGAGAGAGAGAGAGAGAGAGAGAGAGAGAGAGAGAGAGAGAGCGAGAGAGAGAGAGAGAGAGAGAGAGAGAGAGAGAGA
>OOFB01005806.1:23797-39089 GCA_900323305.1 Trachyrincus murrayi
AATGATTAATGTTGGAAGAGCAGCTGGGAGTAACTGGGAGTTTTACAAATAAACAAAGATTTAAAGGGTGACCAGCAGTGGTTATTGCACAAACACACACACACACACACACCACACACACACACACACACGCGCGCGCACACGCACACACACACACACACACACACACACACACACACACACACACACACACACACACACACACACACACACACACACACACACACACACACACACACACACACACACACACACACACACACACACACACGCACACACACACGCGAGGAAGAGAGAGAAAGAGAGATGGAGAGGAAGTGAGAACAAGAGAGTTAATATAGACAAATACATGAAACCAGCTCTACCAACATCTAAAAGATATATTTTTTACATAAAACCATTTTCAGATCATTTATGTAGATGCAGAGAGGATGGGGAGGATGTAAAGATATAGCAGAGAGAGTGTAGCAGAGAGATGGAGAGTCTGATGAACCGTCGGTGTGAGCTGTTCTAACAGGTTCTGAGATGGAGTGAGCGGAGCAGTGGAGATCTCACCTGAGTCCAAAAGGCTCCCTCACCGCAAACTTCATCTCATTACCCAGCATCTGACTGATCTGTGAGGGGAAGAGATGGGAAGAGAGACACAGAGAGAGACATAGAGAGAGACACAGAGAGAAAGAGAGAGAAACAGAGGACACAGGAGAGGTAGGAAAGCCTATGATTAATGGAAAACATTTCATTCTCCGTCTTCACTTTGTTTTAGTTCTATTTATCTGCCTGGATGTATTAAGAGCAACACACAACATCTTATAATCCTGTGAAGGGTTTTATGGCTACAGGTAAATCTGACCCATTTTGTACTACATCTAGGCCTATAGAAAAGACTGAAATGTAAAATAGACAGACTTCTTATTAACAGTATATAACCTGAGGACAAGGTCAAGTAGAAGACAGAAGTATGAAACCGCATTCCATCTGTATAATTCCTCCATTTTGGGTTCAGCTAGGCCAGAATGTATGCAAAACAGATAGAAGGCGATGGAATTTCTATGCTCAGTTTATACGACGACAACGATGATGTCATTTGAATCCTTAAGCCCAATGCATGCAATGAATGCATTTTGCTTCAAGTCTGATTGGGACACGATAATTCTAAAACATTATTTTGCGTCAGTCCCGACACGGCCACGTGCTTTGGGCTTCAGAATCGTTTTAGACTCTAGACACAGTACATGAAAGCCAATGATTGACCAGTGGATTTCTTCGCCCTATGCTATGACACATAAGAGTTATTTCCTTGACCCATTGAGAAATGCAAAAAACATATCCGGTGTAAAAAAAATAAAAAAAATAAAGTTCTTTCATCTTCATATAGATCACTTTGGAGTGGACGTCACAGCAGTAGAAGATCGTGTGAAGAAATACAGAGAGAGTTGGAATAGTTACACAAAACACAGACATTTATTTTTGTGCCGTCGGCTGTCAGAATATAAATGGCGAAACATTTTTATCGCATTCCATCCCCAAAGAACCCCTTCAGCGCTAAACTGAGACGTTAAGCCATTAAAATAACAGACCGGATGCATCTTTCTCTTTCAGATCAAAATGATGCCATGATACCTCAAACAGTTTATGGTGAACAAAAAAATAAATAAAGAAGTACAATCTTGTAGGCCTATTTTAAGTTTGGAGGTTTTTAACATTAGAAGCCCTATCCTCAAAAATAAATGTCTTAACTGGAAAGATAAATGCAGTCATATTGTTTTCTTTAAAGACAACTATTTTAAATCACATTTATATGGTAAAGCTGAATGCTGAATAGAACATTGAAATCACAATAAATAGAACAATAATCTGCAATTATGAGGCTATATTAGACCATATAGATTTAAGGAAAACATTGAACTTAATAAAGAGCAGTAAGCCTAGAATACTCTATTGAAATGTGCTATATAAATAGTTATTAGTATTATTATGCAATTCATAAAATACATATGAACTCCAATTCAGTTGTCAATATAATAGCAATAACATATTTATTATAGATAAGACTGTGCTTGATAATGTTACATCTCATCCATTACACATTGCCTTGATAGTTTAAGAACAATAACCATACCCAGCCATGCAGGGTAGCTGTCAGTAGGCCTGTGTAATTGTTTGATTTATTAATCATAGTCCATGTATTGTATAATTCTGTCCAATACTTTGGTCCGTAGCACGCAAACATCTTCCACCAAGTCATGGAGTCCTATATCTTGGACATTGCCACACAGCACATAATTATACGCATCTAGCGCATTTAGTTTCTCTTTAGTATACACGCTGGGTGTGTATACGTGTCAACAAGACATGTATAAACGTACAGCCATTGCACACTTGGCCATTTAGCAGTTAACGCCAACAATGACAGGACTGAGTGTGGGTCTTCATCCCATTGCTAAGCATGGGTTTACTTCGTATGTTTCTCTCCTTATCTTGTGCCGACAAATGGAGGCATGTGAAAGATCCATAATAGTGGTTTGTGTTTCAAGTGTTCTAGCTAAAGCTAAAGCTATAGCTAAAGCTATTTGTATTTTACTGCCACCGCTACAGAGACAACCTGCGACGGGCTAGGCCCCGCCTACAAAATACGTCAACATTATTTACCAACACCACAGTGGTCTATTAAGGACCCAGCTGAGCACAATCTAACCTACAACTTAAACTTCAAAACTGCCTGCCAAAAGCACACACATACATTAAGTACATTCATTAAGTCCCTATCTAACCATCAGCCCAGCCAATTATATGCATTGGCGGTAAACATCAGGGTCAATATACTTCATTATTCCCGTTTGAAATCAATTACATACAGAGAATTGAATGAACATATTGTCCCCGTTGAATCCCAAGGGTCTAGTACTCGGTGTTGGAGACACCGTGTGCCATAGTCCCACCAGGGGACTATGGCACATATTGATAGCCCACAATATAAGGCGCAGCAGCAGCTGTGTGGTCACATGACTTGCTGATACATTTAAATTTTTTTGTTTATTTACTCATCAAGCAGATGCCTTTATCCAAAGCGACTTACAAGTGAGGCCGAGAACAGTCAACGCAAGCATACATAAACTGGAGAAAGTGCTTGTTTCTAAAAAAACAACAGATTGCTGAGTGCAGAGATGCAAAAGGGAATCAGAAAGACAAGGTTAGTAGTTTTTCTTCTTAGTGGATAATAGGAACATCTCAAAACACAAAGTGGGGTCCAAGTTCAATATAAGAGCTCAAAACAACAACGTGTTCAAGTCAGTCTGATACTCAGGCGATACTCCACTATTGTGGCCAGAGATCAATGCTCAGTTGCTGCTGCAGTAACTAGTTGAGTCAAATAGTTCTAGGGAAGGAGAGGGGGGTACTAAGGGCTTTTACAGTGCTTTAGCTGTACCAGAAGTGACACAAAAAGTCACTATGTCGAGGCTGTATAGTGAATGTAAGGAGGAATGTTGTTTAAATCCCATGCCAAGGAAAGACACAGGGAGAAGACAAAGCTTTGATTCTGCCTGGTTGTCAGTTAGGCTCTGATCTGAGCCTGGTGCTGTTTGGTGACAAAAGTTCACATTCTGTTTCTCGGTGAGTTCAAACTCAGTTTATTACTCCCTAGGGTGTGTGGTCAATTACCATTCTCAGAGAAACTACTAAGAAAATAAATCTGGGTTTTACGCATGAGCAGATGCCAACTCAATGAACAATGTTAAATTATAGTGTAATTGGCTGCAGCAAGAAGAGCTTTCATTCATTTTCCAAGTGCACAATGACATTTTGTTTTTGGGATATTCCGGTCTCATACATGTGGGGTTGGCAGAGATGCCATTGTTTGAAAAGTAGCTTTCTGCATGAGGTACAAATTGAATAAAAATGAGGAGTAAATGTGAAGGAATCATCTATTTCATAGACTGAAACCATGAAAAGAACCGGCTTTTATATTGCTCTCTATTGAAGGCTGAAAGGGAAAACCAGCAGATTCTGAAATACTGAATAACTATTCAGAATGAGCCCATATGATGATACCATCTTATGGTATCAAGAGAGTAAGGCCCTGATAGAGTGATGCTTTTAGTAAGAGGCAAAATTAATTAGACTGAGACACATTTAGACCACACAACAATGATTGATGCTGTAACAAATATCTCAATGACTCGTAATCATTCAAGTAACATGAATACAAATACAATAAGCTTTGGTTTTACCAAATATCATCACCATCATCTAAACGGAAAATGGCAGAGAAAGGCATCGTTATCCCTCTCCCTGTGTCTTTAGTTATTTTCATGGCATACATTTGCAGGGGGTAATCATGAAAGATAGGGCTAAGACACAATGACCTTTTCCGGCATGAAAATAATGCCTGTTAGTCACCAAGGAAGGCTGGAGCTATGCCTTGGTAACCCGAACACCAGGAAGCCAGAGTCTCTTGCTGGGCAGGACCAGGCTATAGCAGCTTATTATGCTCCAGTAGGCATCGAGTGCCTGTAACCCAACACTATAAGCCTGCTGTTAAACAGTTCAGCTCACAGCAATACATGTACAAGCCAAGCATGGGAATTGATTTGCGGACATTATCGACTTGATTTGCATGTTAAACATGTATGTTTAAAATGTAGGTTTCATGAATTTGCCTTTGGGGACTAGTAAAGTGTTAGCTTATCTTTGCAAAAAACATACATGCATGTTGTACATGTGTACATGTTGTTTATACATACAGTCTGTAAACAAAGAGCTACATTCACATGTTCTATGTGGTTTTGTTGCCGTCTGCTGGAAAAATGTGGGGTACATTTGATTCAGAACTTGGGAGATTTATGTGTATTTAGAATTAGGTATTGCAATATGGGGCTCAGACTAAACTTCAAGCCAAGGATTTAAGATTACAATTTTAAAAAACTTGAGCTCCACATCACTGAAGTCACTGTGCACATACATACATACATACTGTACGTACATACATACTGTATATACATACAGTACACATACATACTGTACGTACATACATACATACATACATACATACAGTACATATACATACATACATACAGTACATATATATATATACATACATACATACATACATATATATATACACACACACACATACTGTATACATATATACATACTGTATACATATATACACATATACATAATATACATGTATAGGAACCACATTTGTTGATCTACTCTGGCTGGCTAAATCGGGCCCTCCAGGACCATTGGTTTCAGATGGCTGCTTCTGACGGGAACACATAAATATTAATGACGGGCATGAGAAATACACAAGTGGAACCGGGTCTGGACTGATGGCACAAGGCCGGCCCCGGGGCTGGGCCGTGAGGAGGGAAGAGGAAAAGGAAGAAAATACAAAGCCACTTGGAGAGGTGCTTTGTCAGAGGAGCTGTGTGGTTAATAAGCCATCTCTCAGCACCGCCTGGCAAACAAAACAACCTTTTAACATAATGATCCGTTTAAATGCTAAAATAATCCCATTTGAACTGTGAATCATCTTTACAAAATACCCCCTCCTCCCATTCAGGGATTATTGACATTTTGCGCATGGATTGCAATAGTGCTGATTAGTCAATTCATTGATAAGTCGATGTAACGGATACATTGTTGGATTGTAACTTTGATAATTGATCATCGTTTTAGTTTAGAAAGTATTTGGTTGCTTTTCTCTGTTTCAAATCATCAAAATGAATATTAATAATAATTTTTTTTCTTGGCTGCTAGTCAGACAAAGCAAGCATTCATTTGGCTCTGGTAATTTGAGATTAGCTTGCCTGGGTCCATCCTTTGAATCCGCCCACTCCACCCAGCTGACTGATGGTCTGGCATCGTGACATGAAAAAGCCATTTCTCGGTTGAAAAAGCAATTATCCAACGAGCGTCGCGGGGGGACTAACGATTAGCCAATCAGCGCCACAGGCGGGACTAACGCTGTTGTCAAGCTGTTGACAACGGCTCCGATTGACATTTCTTTAGAATCATTTGCAAATGTTCAACCCAACCCTCGACAAGTTAGTCGAAAACATTTTACACAAATCCTCCCAGAATAGACACCGGGTCTATATGGGAGGATTACCCGACATCTCGGAAACTTTCACTTCTCTTTCGTGTTGGGGCTGCTGAATAATAATCTTGAATTTGATATGACCGCCTTGATTAATAAATGTATTTTACATAGACGTCTTCTCAATATCACCCGACATAGTAGTTCGTTTTTACTTCGCTCCACTCTCCAACCAGTATGTTGGCATGGCTACGCATCGTTGGTCTCCAGTTATTGGTTAGGGAAAATCAAATCCCCCTAACCCACGGAAATCAGTTAGAGTTAGGCAATGTCAGACTGAAGATGGAAATTGATCTATGACATTTAATAAAGCAAATTATTAATGGACAATACAAATGAATTGTTAGTTGCAGACAGCCTTAGATTGTAATCATGGGTATGTATGTGGCTGGCGGCCACAATCTAAAATTAAATAGTCAACCTCTTGGAGAGACAACAGTCTTCATCACCATCATCATTATTACACGCTAGCAGGTAATACCTGTCGTATGATCAAAGATGCTGGACAGTAGGTTACTAAGTGTCATTGGTTGCCACCGTGACAACAAACAACAAACCATGACCATTGCCATTTCACCGTCACCCTCAACCCTAATGGCGGAACAAACACGCGTGCTCTCAGACACTAGTACAGTCAGTCTTATCAGTACGCCTATCAGTAAGAGAACCACGGAGACAGGAAGACAGATGGACTGTAGCAACACTTCCTGGCATTGTTTATAGAGGCCCCCGGGCGCTGAGTCAACCGCCTTCCCTTCCAACCAAACCTCTGTCACGCAGCTCATTTGTGGGATGTATGGGTACATTTGTATTTATATAATGAATCCCACAGACTTCCAAACTGTAGTGCCTGTGGGTCGGAGGAGGAAGGTCACGTATTGTTAGTTGTACAACTAATAAAGGGTGTTGCAGTGTTAGCTGCTGAGTGCGGGAGTTTTTTCCAATCCATAAGGAAACTTTTATTCATAAAAAATATTCATAAAATATGGAATGGTGTGAAAACACCCTTTTCAAGCCTTCCGATGAATCACAGAAAATTTGCACCGCCAGGATTTTCATTTCCCTTCCCATGAACCACAACTTAGTCAGTATGAAAACATGAATCATTTAGTGGCGAATGGAGGATATGGGCACTGTACATTCATCTTCTAATCCATCTCCCCTCAGCATGGTTATGGGGGAACAAAATTAATCATAGAGACTAAAGCTGGGAATCCATGAAGGGGCACAGCCCAGCTCCATGGCCGCTCTTGGTAAAACATTGCAAGAGGAGGGAAGAGAAAGTCTTGACAGTGAGCTGAGAAGAAAAACAGGAGACAGCATTTCATCACTCCCCCTATCCCCTCCTCTCAGCTTCCCCTTCCTCTGGATCATTCATTATTCACATGTGAGAGGAGCCCTCTCCTCACTTGTCACTTGTGTTCTCAAATTACATCTGAGATGGGGGCAGGGGAAAAGAAAAGAACATAAAACCAATACAAAACTGTGAAAGTATGTTGTTATTGTTTATGGACGATTTCATGCCAATGTGCAGGCTCTCGTACTGTGATGTAGGAACATGCCCTCTGCCAGTGGCTGCGTCTACATGTACTGAGAGGTGACTATGAGAGGTACTGAGAGGTGACTATGAGAGGTACTGAGAGGTGACTATGAGAGGTACTGAGAGGTGAATATGAGAGCTACTGAGAGGTGACTATGAGAGGTACTGAGAGGTGACTATGAGAGGTACTGAGAGGTGACAGAGGTACTGAGAGGGGAATATGAGAGGTACTGAGAGGTGACAGAGGTACTGAGAGGGGAATATGAGAGGTACTGAGAGGTGACTATGAGAGGTACTGAGAGGTGACTATGAGAGGTACTGAGAGGGGAATATGAGAGGTACTGAGAGGTCACAGAGGTACTGAGAGGTGACTATGAGAGGTACTGAGAGGGGAATATGAGAGGTACTGAGAGGGGAATATGAGAGGTACTGAGAGGTGACTATGAGAGGTACTGAGAGGGGAATATGAAAGATGATGGGAAGTGAAGAAGGACAGGGGGGATGGATAGCCTGGCTCCCAAAGGGGCCAAATCACGTCTCTGTGGTAGAGCCGTGGAGCTCGTGTGATAAAGTGTGGGTGTAAATCCTCTGAAGTGCTGAGGAACGCGCACACAGGAAAATAAATGAACCAATTAGCCAATGATGGTGATTTTCCTTTTTTCTATGAATAGAATCGAATCTAATCTGATGGATTTTTGTGTGCAAATATAAGTGTGCGAATGTGGATGGACATCGGGGACCTTGGAGCGGTGGACTTCCCCGTCGTCGTCCTCGCCCCCCACGCCCAGGATCTTGCGGGTCTTCAGGCGGCTCACCAGGTCTGTCTGGCTGTGCTTCTTCATCAGCGGAGGGTGCAGCTTGGAGCTCATGGTGCACGGATCTAAAACAAAGACAAAACGTTTATATAAGTGGGATATGAGTCAAATCTATTGTACGGACCATAGAAACCGAATCAATCAATCACATTTTCTTTAAACCAGAGTTTGTGATCTTGGCCCTGTGACGCTTTGAAGGTAGGAAGGTCCATGGAAGAAGACAGAAAAGGTTGGAGGTTAAATAAAAATGCATTGGAGTCATTGGAGCGAAAACCAAGTTACTTATTTCACACGTGCATGAGTCGAAAAGCAGAGTCTGAAAGAACAAACGCATACTGGGACAGTGAGGGGGAAACAGAAGAAGATGACGTGTGTGTGAAAGATATAGAGGTCTGCAAAGGAACTGGCCGTTTCATCTGGTCCTCTGAGACAGATGCCTTTTACAGCACAGGAGGAAGAGATACAAGGAGAGAGAGAGAGGGAGAGGCATCTAACCCTCCTGGAGGGCCAGACATAACATCATTATAGAAGACCAGTCTGGATAATAGATGGCAGGCAAATAAATAAACAAATAAACCATTTTCCGAGTCAAGCAAGCTGGGGAGAAATGTCCTCCAGGTACGCCGAGGGGCAGAGGTAGCTGCTCAAAGGGTGCATAGAGTTGATACTAGTGGCACAGGCTATTGCATTTAACACACACACACACACACACACACAATACAGTAAATTGAGCTGGCTGCACTGAAGACAGGGTGCCTCACTGTTCAACATCGATTCCACTTTCAACATGAGAGACACAGACTGTGGTGTGAGACAGGTTCCCATGTGGGTCATGGTTCTAACCTGTGGTTCCCTCCAGTTTCTGGAATAAACAAGCCTCACTCTAGGCTCCTAACCCTCCTGTGAACTGATGTCCATGTCCCAAGCTGTATGGTCTTATATGGCTTATATGGCCTTAAGAGACTAGTTGTTGCATTTTTAACAATTTCAATGAAGGCAGCAGAACGTCTATATTGTTCTCACATGACAGTCATATCCGCATCACAAAGCCCGTAATTCAGTCGCTAAATGCGGCACGGTAGCTATTTTGGAGAACATCAGTAATGAGAAACAATAAGAAGACGCATTACGTAGTCACGTCGAGAAGAGTCGTGATATTGACACTAAAGCCCCAAAAGAAGAGCAGAGAGAAGACGCTGGGTGAAAAATGTGTATCAAAATGAAGGGACTGCGAGCAAGTTTTCTGACATATTGACAGCACTTCAAATTGTGTTACCATACAGGCGGTCATACTGTTACCATACAGTCAGTCATACTGAGTTACCATACAGTCAGTCATAATATGTTACCATACAGTCAGTAATACTGTTACCATACAGTCAGTCATACTGAGTTACCATACAGTCAGTAATACTGTTACCATACAGTCAGTCATAATATGATACCATACAGTCAGTCATACTGAGTTACCATACAGTCAGTAATACTGTGTTACCATACAGTCAGTCATAATATGTTACCATACAGTCAGTCATACTGAGTTACCATACAGTCAGTCATACTGTTACCATACAGTCAGTCATAATATGTTACCATACAGTCAGTCATACTGTGTTACCATACAGTCAGTCATAATATGTTACCATACAGTCAGTCATACTGTGTTACCATACAGTCAGTCATAATATGTTACCATACAGTCAGTCATACTGTGTTACCATACAGTCAGTCATACTGAGTTACCATACAGTCAGTCATACTGAGTTACCATACAGTCAGTCATACTGCTCACACACACAAGCCATCAAAACAACCCGCAATATGCCCTTGACTGCTGGTAAAGAATAAAGTTATTAAACTTTTATTAAAGTTATTGTTTTTAACTCACCAATTCGCATCTGTTGGTAAACAGGAAGCAGAGTCGTTGAACAAACCTCTTTACCTATTAAACCAATACACCCATGGTGCTAATTGGCCAAAATAAAATCTGAATAATGATTGGACCACCAGCAGGTCAATAAATTCCCTCTCCGACAATGGTTGTATTTAAAAAAAAGAGCTGTTAATGTTACAGGTTGTCTGTCTCTGTGGTTAAGTAATGTCAGGTCACACACTGTGCTGGATCTATTGATCAGAGTTCAGCCTGGGTAGCCAATAGGAACGGGGAAATTGTTTAAAAGGACGTCAGCATCGACTACATTATGGGATTTTGTTCCCGGCTATGGAACAAACAGGAACATTAGGGTACATAGTCTTGCCCGTGATGTGCACTAAATACGACCACCTGATGGGCCACAGTGGCTGGTTACTTATAGTGGTCAAATATACAACAAGCATGCTAATGGAAAAATGCATTCATTTGCATCAGATAACAAATTAGCGCAGTGACTTTCCATTAATTGGTTGAATTGAACTTCCCAGGGTGCATCAGCGACAGAAAGAAGTAGCAAGAGCACAAGCAGAAGCACAGAGAGCCAGTTAACTATATTAAGAGGACTACTACCAGCATAGTCCATTGAATACACTCATCTACACTGAGGGCAGCACAGGAAGACTGGGGCAGCTTTCAAAATGAAGCCATATGGTGCAGGCATTTGGACATTCTGCCATGAATATGCTTTGTATGTATAGTCTATCTGAAGTTCAGTGGAGGGTCACGGAACATGTGTTGGGGCTTCTGTTGTAGTATGCTACATGCAGATCCCACGCAACACCCCCGAGACACCAGGCGCTGCTTCTTCCCACCATCTTTACCGCAGAGGCAGCCGCTAACATAGAAGGAGAGAGGAGCAGGGCCGTAATCCCAGGGAATCAACATAATGTACCTGTTTGCACACACACGTGCACGCACGCACACATGCATGCTCTAAAGCCCTGATTTAATTCCACTGTATTTGAAATGTGAATTTAGTATTGACTCAATACTAAATAAATAACCCCTCCTCCTTCCCAAAATAAGGAATAACTGAAAGCATAATATTATGGGATGCTAGGGAGAATAGTCAAAGTAGTGAAAGTGGTGTTGACACAAGAAGAGAGCGTCTGCAGCACTACTGCATCTCGGAACAGTATAGTGTAGTATAGATTCCTCCCAGATGCCAACACACGCATATCCATCTCCCTGCTAGATGGAGTAATCCTGATGCAGTTGCCTAGCAACCGCCAATGGAAAGGGGGCTTATTTGTGATTGAAAATACCGTTTTTTTTTTTTCCTCACATTCCCAGGCCGTCACTTTGCCAGCCAGTCTTTACATAGTGCCAGAGTAATACGTTTGAAGTGAAATTTAAAAAAAAGACTTCAATCTGAATACAGACTGAATACAATCTGTATTCAGTCTGCTTAAGTGAAGGTGTGTGTTCACAGGAACGGGCCAAGTGTGAAAACAACTAATTAATGCATTATTTCAAGTGTTGCCTGGTGATGCATTTCAGGAATCACTTGAAGTGTTAAATTCATTTTGTGATGAAATACTAGGCTGCAAAAGATGTACGGATATTTTCCCAGCAATGTACAGTGTGGTTGACCTGATAGTAACAAAACTAATAGGGTAATTCAAAGAAAAGAGCATAATAAACTATAGCACAACAAAGGGGTTTCATGGTATTGAAATGCAGAACATCAAGAAGCAGTATTGAGTAACTCGTACAATAAACGAGAAACAGCAACACAGGACAATAAACTGGAGATGTACAGGCCAACTGCACAAAACACAGCCACTGATGTTCATGTTGTGCCTTGCATCAAAACAATTACATTTTGTCAAGAAATCAGTTTCAGGGCAACAATGAAAATGAGTATTGAGTATTTCTTCCCCTTACAAGACTCTTGTAGCTACCTACGTATGCAGGTGATAGCCACGGCGTCTTGAAGGGACACAGACTACACAGGGGCCACTCCATGCATGAGAATAAAAGACGGCTTCAAGGGTTTCATGAAGATGAAAATGGCCGTGTGAGTCATGGAGGGCCGATGACATACACAATTACAAAGCCAGCTGCAGATGTAGTCATAGAACCTGCGTTTCCTTTTTTTCTTTTACTTTTACGACGATTGAGCATTGTCTTGGGCTGCCAGGATGTGAGTATTTTCATCCAAAGAAAAAGGGGAACATGCAATTTATTGAAGGTGTTTATATGAACAGGGTTTAGTCAGGACAGGAACTGGAGGGTTCACCCTGAGGGAAGACAAATGGTGAAGCCTTGGTTAAAAACAACGTATTCTCTGTCTCTTCGTCCTCATCGGGGGAGGAGGGTCCTGGAACACGTGCAGGTTCAAATCCAAAACCACTAAACAAGTCACGGTGTAAATTTCCTCTGAGGTTGAAGTATCAGACACGTGGCGTTAGTTAAAGCCAACTGTGGAGCTAGTAGCCATTGGGGAAATTAAGGAAGCTATAGAACTAGCCATGGGTTATTTATTAAACAGTGACTCTGTTTTCTAACTAATTAGAAAGAGCAAACAAAAGGTTCATATAAAAAGATACATTGCAATTTCCATTATTGCCATGTGTGAAGCGTAGAATGGCTTCATGAGAAACCTCATTAACGGAAGACCTTTGCTAATTTCGCATTTTCTTCAATCACACATTTCTTCATAAGTTTCCTAGTTGCTTGTTTAAACTGCGTGATCAAACACAAATGGAAAAATCCAATAGGATCAGAGAGACATAAGTGTCGCCAATAGTGTTTGAACACTATTGAACACAAAAACATTTTCTTCTGCTATTACAGAGGGTGAGAACAAGGACAGTGTTTTGCCCTCATAACAAAGCAGTCTCCATTGCCTAACCCAAAAGGTCAACGTGTGCTGGCTCCCAAAGAGCAAAACAAACCACTGCATGTTTGAATATACAACGCCTTCCTTGGAGACAAGTCACCTAAACCTGGGGTTCATCTTGATCATATCTTTCTAAAGCACGGCAAACTAAATGAATGCCGTGAAATAATTGTTCCAAGTAATGTCATGGTGTGCATCTCAACACACTTGGATTACACAAGCTTAGTTTTCAGTGAAATCCTGAGAGATGATCAGAAACACCACCTTAGATTGGAGTCCCAGAAAAGAGTACTAAAACAAAACAGCCCAGAATATTTGGATGCTGGACAGTCCAGAGGAAATACTTTTAAGTAGCTGATAGTATCTGGGTTTTGTTCACGTCTGGCTGTTCCTATAACTTACAATAGTGTTGTTCCATAGTTTTTGGTGGCCAAAAAAATTCCAACACAGAGCAGTGCACGCATGGCAGTCTGGTTTAAACAAAGGGCAACAGATGAGAAAGCAGTAAAATCCCTCCCTGAGTCAGACCAGACCACCTGAGTCAGACCAGACCACCCGAGTCAGTACAGACACAAGGCAGTCTGTGGAGAGAAAGGGCGTCTGCTTGGCAACGCTACATTATGGTGTTTAGCTAAACAAATGTACAACACTGCTAAATCCACTTCCCAGGCAATAAACCTATCTATCATTATCTATCTATCATTAGGGATATAGTGTGAAAAACAACCTTATCTCTATCTATCATTAGGGATATAGTGTGAAAAACAACCTTATCTCTATCTATCATTAGAGATATAGTGTGAAAAACAACCTTATCTCTATCTATCATTAGGGATATAGTGTTAAAACAACCTTATCTCTATCTATCATTAGGGATATAGTGTGAAAAAACGCCTGCAGTTGTTGCCGATGCCCTCTGTGTCTCTGGGGCGCACCTCAGCACAGATTAAAGATCTTACCAACTGCATCAAATGACGGACTTGGGGTAAGATTTGCGTCATCCCGTGGACAAAAGTAGCGGGGAGATCTGGGTGCAGGAGCACATGGAGGAAAGGGTTACTACCTACATTGAAATGATACAAAGCCGGTTGAAAAGCAGTTCTCCTTTATTGATGCAGTGTAAACGCGCTCCTAGTGTGTGCTTGTGGCACCATGCCATAGCAAGCCAAGAAGTCATTGCTAGGGCGTGTATGCAAGTATACCCATACAATTTAGTTTACGGCTTTAGGCCGTTAATACCTCAAGCACGTGTGTTCATTTGTTTGGAGGATTTATTCACAAAAACTTTGGTGAGTAACGCCACGCACCACAGCCCCGAAAAAGCCTTTGTATTTTCTTTGGTGACTAAGTGCCACATTAGTGCGCTCCTCACCTGTTGGCGAGATAAAAAACGTCTATTGCCAATTCCCCCCTCCAACTCTGAACAATGGCTTCCCAAGCCTTTGTAGGAGCTTAGCTGGATTGATGATGCTGACAAAGGCCCAGTGTTGATAACACGGCAGCCCAGCTGGTCGTCTTACCACCACCCCCACCCAACCACCCCCGCTGATCCCTCATGGCAGGGGAGGCAGAGGGGAGGGAGGGAGGGAGGGAGGGGTCTCTGCCGCCTCCTTCCTGCCAACACCTCTTCTGACATGTCGATCCAGCTCCAGATTACCGCAATGCTGCACAGCTCAATGCACAGCTCAATACAGCAATTGTTGTAATTCGTGTTTTATTAAGTATAGATTTCATAGATTCCTTGTGACCACGGGGATGATCTTTTCCATGTTGACACTGCCCTTGCCAAGTGCAAATTAACACACCAACATAAGGAGAGAGGATGTGTTAATTGTGAGGGTTAATCGTGAGGGTTAAGGCAATCGTACTGTAGCAAGTTATTTGAAGTGTTATATTTAGTAAAATACACACACACACACACACACACACACACACACACACATACACTTAGAGCTATTGTTCTATCTCTCTGTGCAGTCATACTTATGTTATATTACTACTATTAGGTTTTTTTAAGCTCATGAGTAATATAATTACAGCATGGAGTGGAAAAGAA
>OOFB01005808.1:9806-17306 GCA_900323305.1 Trachyrincus murrayi
CGGGGAGCCTTGGTGTAAAATCCTAACAGCTTTTTCAGGCGGCTTCTCGTGATTTAGAGGTCACTCTGCAGATCCCCTGGGCAAATAAACATAAAATTTCACTCTTCTTCTTACTCTCGCTCTCTCTCACACACACACACACACACACATACACTTAAACACATGAACACACACACAAATGCAAATATACACACTGTCTATTTCCTCCCTTCACTGGAATGGAGAGATGAAAAGAGGCTAAAGGCTGCAGAAGGAGAGTTTTCACAAAGTTTATTAGGCTATTTGTGGTTGGGTTATTTCTGTATACACATATGTATTGTGACAGATAAATAAATATTACAATTATGATGCAATAAATAATAATAACTATACATATTATACTATCGGTTCCTAATATGTGAAACAATAGTTTACTCAAAGAGGTTGTGACCCGGCATTTTAAAAAGCATTCTCACAACTGCAGATGACCCGGGCAAACAAACTCAAAGGATTAACCTTTGACCTCTCTAGAGATGTAGGAGTCAGCTCCGTACAGAAGCGGAGGATAAGCCTCTCTCCCTCACTTTTAGAAACATTTCATAGAGGGCTTTCCATTCATAATCTATTATAAGCCACTACCACTAAGTGTCTATAATACTCAAATGCTAATTTAGATGAAAAGTGATGTAATGGGTTACATAGTAGTGCTATGGTTTTAAAAATGTAGGACACGATGTAAATATGAACTCACATCGCCCACTATGGGTAACGCATGCTAATGCATGAGTTACCTGTTATTGGCTGTTTCGGGTTACCAGGTAACGTCAATCAAACATTCTGAATGATAGTGGGCGGGGACTAGTTCAAACAGGGTGTTTGCTTTTTCCTTTAAATTTCCTTTAAATAGGCCGTGGATGTATAATTCAGACGGGCCTCTCGGCGGGTTGCCGGTATCTGATTGAGGCGGCGGGGCCCGGGCGACGTCACCGCCAGGTCGAGCGGGTTCTGTTTGTGTGGAATTTCACAAGCTAACACCATGGTTACAAAAACCAGTACTACAGTTACACAGTCCAGCCACGAGATCAAAGCTGTGGACATTTCACACACACTCACCAATACAAACCTGCTCTCTCTCTCTCTCTCTCTCTCTCTCTCTCTCTCTCTCTCTCTCTCTCTCTCTCTCTCTCTCTCTCTCTCTCTCTCTCTCTCTCGCTCTCTCTCTCTCTCGATATTAAAGGTAATCTTTAGTGACCTGTAGCTGAATTCACTATAAGTTGCTGTGAGTGAAAGCATCTCCCAAATGACTAAATAGGAATAAAAAGCTCCAGTCAATCAAGTGTGTGAAAATAAAAAAATTCACTCAAAAAAAACACCCAAAAACACCTGTGCCCCGCCCATTGGTCCGAAGGCCCATTATTCAGAAACCTAAATAGTTTGAAAATGTAGTTAGATGTACATGATTTATGTAAACAAAACACAATGACGTGGCACCCCCCCCCCCCACCCCACCCACCCACCCAGGTGCTGCTGGTGTTTGACCAAGAGGACACGCAGAGCGATGCCTTCTGGTGGGCGTGCGACCGTGCCGGCTTCAGGTGCAACATCGCCCGGACCCCAGAGTCCGCCGTGGAGTGCTTCCTGGACAAGCACCACGAGATCGTGGTGATCGACGGGCGCCATGCCCGTTACTTCGAGGCCGAGGCGGTCTGCCAGTAAGCCTGACCTCACCTTTCCTTCTTCCTTGTTCCCTGTGGTGACTGATAAACAACTCTTCCTGACTCTTCCTTTTTTACATTTTTCATCAGTTTTCATCATCAGACCGATGGGGGTTTTGCTAAAAGTGTGTTTTATGGCCAGTTATAAGGCGCTACGGTGCTATGGTGGCCGTCCGTTAGCACCATCTGCTGGCCACTAAGAGAAACGCTTCTCAGACTGGTCACGATGATAGATTTTATTCAACCTAAAATATCTATTTATCTAACGACTTTATTTTAAAGAGCGGGCTGCTATGCCTCACACAGCTGTCTTGTAAAAGTAAAGGAACTGCTCTTGGAGGATAGCATCAAAAACAACTGTTACGGCAAGTCCCAAACCGACCCCTAAGCACTAACCGCTCCTTTTGTAAAAAAAAAATTTAAACATTTGAGACGTTTTTAAAGGGGCAATGTGGAAGATTATTAGTTTAAAACATTCGAAAATGAACTACAATCATCAACAGAATGTGACAAAATAACAGTTTTGACGTCATGGCAAAGACGTCAATGTATTGTGTTGCAGAGATGTTTACTTAAGTTACCCGCTAGCCCAGCTAGCGCCGGCCCGTACCATCTTGTAATACCACTTTGTACCTCAAGAGGAGGCACTAAGTAGTTTGTGATTCTCATTGACCAGCTGGCCAATGCATTAACTAGAGGAAGATTTGGTGTAATGAATGTTATTGATAAATGCTAATAAATGCCAGGAAAGTAAGATTTCAGTTCAAGTCTAATATAATTCTATCAAATAATATGATAAAATTTACTACAGAATTATTTTGAATATTGAATTATATTTTAGATTTAATTATATATGTATATATATATATATATATTAACAATAACGCAAATGTTAAATATAGTGCTATTCCTTGAGACGCAAATTCCCGCTGTGCTATCTAGAAATAGCGACGTATTGTTTTCCTCAAAGTACAGCAAGACGTAATCTCCCCTCTTCCTACGTGGTTCCTCTCTATCCGCTTCGCTGTTCTCCCTTAACGATGCTTCGTTGTTATCTTCATTTTCATTCATTTTCAACCTCTAACCCACTCAACATCCTCACCGCTATCTCGCCCGCCTCCTCCCCCTCCCCCCCACCACACACACACACTCACACACACACACACTTCTTGGTTCTCGTAGTCTGTCGTCTTAATCCTGGTTTTTGCTAACGGTCCACCGGGCATGTCGCGCTGTTGCTTGTGACTTTTGTGGTGGGTGTGCGTGTTAGAAATCTCTCTGAAATGTGATGTTTTTTTGTGTGTCTCTTTCATTTATTATTATTATTATTATTTATTCTCTTCATACATCAGTTTCTCCCCATACAGGTTTTTGCCCTGAGTCTAACTGAGAAATACTTGCCATCCCAAACCGTGGATACATTAACCCTCTCTAAGACTTTCTCACACTCACTTATACTTTTCTGATTTGCTTTCCCCTGTTTTACCCTTCAGGTTAATCCGTGCCACCAAGCCTTCAGAAAACACCGTCATATTAGCTGTGGTGCCGCAAAAGTAGGTGTGCTTTTACTATACAACTGTATTTAATGAGGTTGTGACATTGTGTGGTGATTTCTAAATACTTGAATAGGCCTCTATGCCTAGACTGATGTTTGTTTAATGATGTTATGTTCAGTCAGTGTGTTACTCATTACAATATATACATGCATATACGTACATATACATGTGATGCTGATGTGTGTTTGTGTTTTGTGTTATTCAGTCCCCCGGACCAGGAGGAGTCCTCTGTTTTACCGCTCCTCTGCGCTGGGTTCAGCAGAGTATGTCCACTAAACGAGTCACCTTACTGATATCCTACATAATAAATTACACTTCGCAAACTTACGCACATAACTTGAGCACAGCTTTTTATTTTCACACTTATTGGCTTATTAGCTTTCTTATTAGCTTATTAGCTTCCTTATTAGCATTACTAGCTTTCCTAGCTTGCACTATACGGCGGCCCAAATCTGTACATTACATGTCTGGGTGTATTGAGAGAAGACATCGTTTTACAAAGTTGGCTTTCCAACGCATTTCACCCATTTTAGTGTCTTTTTGCACCCCCACCCCAACTGACGTGTGTGTTGTGTCCTCCTAGAGGTTCGTGGAGAGCAGCAGCGTGTCCGTCTGCTATAATGAGCTGATTCAGATGCAGCACGGAGAGGTGCGCTGCCAGTTCAAACTCAGGTGGGCAACTCGCTGAACTGTTTGCCTACATGGTTCCCGCCCCTGAATCCCCCCCTTCCCCCCCTTCCCCCCCCCCACTTTGTAAACATTTTGATGCGATTCAGGGTCTGGTGTCGGTTGCTCGAGTGATTGTCGGCTCGGCACTCCCCGGGGCCGATCAAAAATGTAATACATATCATATGGAATCTGTGTGGCCATCGCGAGGGACAGAAAACAACGTGGCGACTCCCCTCGTGAAACATCTGGATTCTGGGGAACTATGGATTGTGCTATTGAAGCTGTTTTGAACATCAGTTTTGAGTAATCGTTGTCCGCTTCGTGATTGGTTTAGGCAGAAGAAACTTCAGACTGAATTATGAAGTGAAACGAAATAGAGATTCAGGGTGATTATCAGGCTAGTGAACAGTCTCTCTCTCTCTCTCTCTCTCTCTCTCTCTCTCTCTCTCGCTGTCTGTGTCCTAAATATTTGAGTTGTGGTGTTTCCTTGTTTATCTGCAGGGCCTGTAACTCAGTCTTCACTGCGTTGGAGCTCTGCAGTGAGGCGGTGGAGATCAGCAGTGAGCAGCATATTATACAGGTGAAGAGGAAACAGAGAAAACACACTTCCAGATAACCAGTGTTGTGATGAGGACCACAAATAAAAATAGGTTCTCAAACCATTTTTTAAATGTTAATTTGTATGGCCGTTAACGGAAAAAAAACAATGCAAGGGTGCACAAATTGGCCAGCCACCAACCATGATAGAAACCGATGGTATTCCTTAGCATAGCACGAGGACTCTCCTGCCTTCCTGTCCTCGACGGCCCTCAGACTCTTCTCTATCCGTCTCCCCTGCCTCGCAGTACGTGAACCCAGCGTTCGAGCGCATGACGGGCTACCGCCAGGGCGACGTGATCGGGAAGGAGCTGCCCAAGAGCGACAGGAACCACGCAGACCTGTTGGACACCATTAACACCTGCCTTAACAAAGGAAAGGTCTGTTAGTTTTTTAACCCTTTCGCTTTCCCATCGACTCGTTCCATCCTTTGGTTCAAGTGCCAAGTCTTTTATTGTCGGATGCACAGAACAACAACACAGAGTACTGTGAGAACTGGGCAGAAGTCACCGGCAACTACCTATTATATAGCATAATATCCTAGAAAGATAATACAAATATGTATGAAGATAAATATACTAGAAAGCATATTATATAGTATGTTACAGGGTAATAATATAACTTGACAAAAATAAGCTAAATAAACGAACTACTTTTGATGACATGTCTCCAGGGATGAGACGTACGAGAGCGTTTCTGACGGTATGGTTGTGGTTATTTTGTCTGTGGAGGAATGGCAGGGCGTCTACTACGCCAGGAGGAAGACGGGAGACAGCGCGAAGCAACACGTGAAGATAACGCCTGTCACCGGCCAAGGAGGGTAAGGCTGTCTCCCTATTGGTCCGCTGCGTCTTCCAACGCGTGTCTTGTGAGGTCCGGCACGAGGAAGCCACTGAAAATGTGTTGTTTTTTGATCGCAGGAAGATCAGACATTTTGTAGCCATCAGGAAGGCCTACGACGAGAACAACAAGCAGGTGAGTTCATATTTCCTTATTGTTTTGATGGTCTTCCATCTGGTTAGCCCCCCCCCCCTGTGAGCTGTAAGTTGTGTTTCTGCTGGGGTTGATCATTGATCAGAACACTTGGATCGTATTGATTTCTCTTGACGACCAAGAAAATGAAATGGCGGCCGGCCCATCAAGCGGTGGACTTGAGCGGGGCGGGGTGCGACCCCATGTAGTCCCGGTGTGTGTAAAGTGGTCAGAGAGGGGGGAACAGGGGAGAAAGGTATTTTCAGGACATTATTATATTGTATTTATCTTTCATCCCGACTGTAGCGTAGCCTCTTTATATTCTCTTCTGTTTCCATCAAGACCCTTGAGTGTGGAACATCGTTTACACTCTGAACGAGTTTGTTTGAATATCAACGACGACAACTTTCAACAGCCTTTGGGCGCCGTGGTTATTTCTTTGGTTCCTTCCCGTTTAACGGCATCGTAATCTCCCGTAATTCCCGGATTTAGTGAAACGAATGAACTCCGGTTCATTTTTAGACACATGTTTGTGCGTCACAGCCCAAAAAGGCCATTAGCGTTCGCTCGGCTAAAGCTAGCAACCGTGTGTGTCATCGGGCATGTTTACACTGCCGTAATCCTATTTATACTATGAACGCGACCACACGGGGGACCGACCGCACGCACTTTGTAGAAAACAAACCAAAGACCAGAACCGACGCGTATTTTAGAAACAAGACTAATCGGGGAGTATTAACTGAAACGTGTTTCTGGAAATTGTGAGCCCTATGTCTCTGGTGTGTTTAGATCCATGTTTACTCTGTAAGACCTCTGGAAACTGATAGGGTGAATGATATGATACTCTGCATCATTCTGTAACTCGAGATCAGCCATTGGCCACCATGCTCTCTCTACTGTGTGATTGGTCGATTCTTTTCCATCTAAGTTCTGCTTGGTATACGCTGTACATGAGTTTCCTATAGTTCCTATATTAACATATATTTATATGTATTATTATATGCAGAATATCTCAATATATTGAGATATTACATTTTATTTGTTCTATTATTATTGCTTCTTCTCTTCCCTATCTGATCTTGTAAGACTCTGACTCGCTCTCTCTCTCTCTCTCTCTCTCTCTCTCTGCTGCTGAATGTGTGTTATGGTTAAAACCACACCATCTTCCCTGCTTGAGGTGACCCAGAGTAGTCTAGG
This sequence comes from Trachyrincus murrayi, assembly GCA_900323305.1. Taxonomy (NCBI): domain Eukaryota; kingdom Metazoa; phylum Chordata; class Actinopteri; order Gadiformes; family Macrouridae; genus Trachyrincus; species Trachyrincus murrayi. The sequence goes on from OOFB01005808.1 coordinate 16,492, forward strand.
TGACCTGACCCCCTCTTCTCTACCTTCTGTTCCGTATGTCAGGCCTGCAGGTCGAACCGCGACGAGAGAGGCAGCGATGGACCATCCCAGACAGGTCATTCTCATTCTTAATCGAAAACAATGTTTACACGTCAAACTCGTAGTTCATTATTATTACTTGCATTGTTTATTTTAATGCTACATGGCCCATCTTCTGTGGCACCGTGTGCCTGTTGACTGCATGGCTGTTGACTATGACGTTATGACTGGATAACTGTACGGCATGACTATATGTTGACTGTACGACTTTATGACTGTTCGCTGCAATATCATTGGTTGTCTCCACAACAGAGTGCCACTGTTTGCGTCACCGAGACAGGAGGAAAGACTCGGTGGACACCAGGTCACTGAGTTCACGAGGCAGCGACGGTAAGAAGACCTTTTTTAACCTCCTTTACACCGATCGAGACACAATCTGTTCAGTTCATCTCTCATAACTCGGAGTCGCTGAGGTAGGATTACGTGGCCCTGTTTTTACACGAGATTTTACTCTAGATTCTAGATTGTACCACGTCCGTGGTTTTCACAACCTCTGAGAATATGGGGCGGAGACGTAGCACCTGCGGTATACCAGTTTACATTGCTTTGCATAATGCCCCGAATCATGTTTAATAATTGAAATGCGACTCGTAGAATCGTAAGAAAAGTAGTTTGCTAGACACAATCGAAATTCAAAAACGGTTGTAGAATCTAAATATTTCTCTCGTGTAGTCTCTCTCTCTCTCTCTCTCTCTCTCTCGCTCTATAACAACATATAATAACCATATATATTCCAA
>OOFB01005810.1:0-10827 GCA_900323305.1 Trachyrincus murrayi
CCACCTAAACCAATCAATAAGTGGCAAGAAAAGGCAAAAAAAAAACAAAGCTACCATAAGAGTAGCAGCTGTACTGTAAAAGGTACTGGTGTGTGTGTGTGTGTGTGTGTGACATCCCTCCTGGTAATGAGTGAAGTAAAACTTCAATCTCTTCAAACTTTACTCCTGTGAAAGGAGTTGTGATGACTTGCGGTGACAGCGGATGCCATGCCATCCAGAGCAACCACATATGAAGAGTTGTGTTTGTTTGGTACATATTGCACCCGTCAGACCCTACGATGACACCTGCCTTGTACTAGGAGTCCTCACCTCAGACAGAGAAGGTGCTCTGCAGGGCTTGTCTGGCGTTGATGAGCATTGGTTTCAAGGTAAGAACACTTGACGGATGCAAACCTTACTGCTTATGGCATGGCTTGACTTCCTTTATAAACTTGGAAATGCATGGTGTAGATGCACGTTATGCTGTAATTTATGGGAAAAGAAGGCATTGTTTATTGCTCATTGCTTATCTTTTCTCGACTTTTCAATTATTGTTCATCCCTCTTTTTGATCAGTTCTTGTATGAGTAAATATGTTATATTTATGTTTTTAATTTGCGCAAGGTACAACAGTAAATTTAGCTTAAAGCCTTCAAAATGAAGTCAGCCAATATGAATTAGCATTGCTTGACACTAAACTGTCTTCATAGTGTAGAACAAGGATTGGGTCTCTTATGGCTTAATAGGGTGTGGGTGGTCAAGTGGTGCTACCCACTTTGGCTGACTTTTAGACTTGTCTAATGGTAGTGGTTGAATACACAAGCCTATGCTGGCATGCATGCCCTTTTTATATTTTATTGTAATACTTTCTGATACCTTTTTAATGAGATAAATCTGGAAGGATCCCTGAGATCACACATTATTGTGTCATTGTGATCAAGTCATCTGTCATTGGTGTGTGTGTGTGTGTCTGTGTGTGTGTGTATATATATACTATATATATATATATATATATATATCTGCTGTTTTCAGAGCAGGACTATCTCTGAGCTGACCTCTACCACCTCGACACAGACCAGTGTTTCCCTCCTGTAAGACAACTGTGGTCACGCTCACCTTTGCCATCACAAGAAGGTGAGCACAGTCGTCCTAGTGACACTGTTATTCATAGTAGAACTTTCATGTGTACTGGTCAGCGTTTGTGATGTTGATTGGGTTGAAAAGATGTGTGTGAAAGCAGATGCAAATCACAGGCCCAAAAAAAAAAGTTGCCAACCCCTGCTGAAAGGGGTGGTGGGGTGAGGGGGGTTCTATCAGGAAAGCAGTGTCAATTTCAATTTGTAAAAGGAAACTTTTTTTCCCTCTGTTCTGTACACTTCTGTACGACAACAGAGGCACTTTTTTACAGCTGCAGTGTAGCCACTCAAATCCCAGCTCAATAACAAAAGTTCTGCGGCGCATTAAATATTCACCATTCATTGCACACAATTTGCTCATCCAATAACTTTTCACGCGACTGGACCAATTCGTCAACCAAATCAAGTCTGCCTTGCATGAAAATGCAAAAAAAGAAAGAAATAACAATAAAACAACCCAAGCCACAAAACACCATGTTGTCCCCCACCCTACAGACTAGAACCAGGACCGGCTCGCTATATTGAGCAGTCCAAATTCAACTTGTGTTCTCCAAGGCTGATCGATGTGCTGTCTGCATAGCTTCCCCTGTGTAAACAATACAACACCGTAAAGCTGTTTGACTATGCACTCTGGATCCCGTACATATACATCACCACCAGAGTGAGACATGTGAGAGTTCCTGGGTATAGAAAGCATGTTGAATAGATGGAAGGGGGTGGGGGGGTACATAGGAAATAGATCTAGGAAATGGGAATAGGAAATTGGTAATAAAAAAGAAACGTCACTCACTATTCCACTTCATAGATTGCGATAAAAAATTGTTTCTTCTCTTGTACGTAATGATTTCACACAATAGCTTACACACATATTATATTGTTTCATTGTTATTTCATACACAAACCGTTCTCGGACGGTCTACAATGTATTCTGTGTCCTTCTTTTGGCATAACAATCTTAATCAAGGATGGCTTTTCGGTTCTCAAAATGGTCATGCTGCACCATCTGATTAACGTTAACACTGATCACTGATAAAAAATGTGACTATGCTTGTGTCCATACCTTTCTCTTTGAAGATGCTTGCTATCTGTAACTGTCTATTCTTCCCACCATCATGTTTAAATTTTTAATATGCTGAATCTGTACTGTCATACAGAAACGTCAACATCTTTTGTGGTATATAGTTCAAGGGAAAGTAATTTGCCAGTAATCACAGAGCTGAGGTGTGCTTAACAACACACGTTCACTCATGGAGTTGTTTAAATAAGCTTCACACTTCATCCAATAGGCATTATTCCTGTGACTTCTCGCCTCACATGCTCATCTGTTCCCCTCACAGGTATTGCTCTACTTCAGCACACACCCTCTGTACCGACAGTGATACATCTGCCTTGTTGGTACGCAAGCCTTATCTTCGCAAAAAAAACAACATAAAATACGCTGCGTGAGATCCAGATGGCACAGTGTAGCGTATATATTCATGTTCCCTTATCTAATGCCGACACATGATTCTAGCAGTTGAGCCTACAGAAAAACAACAACAAAAACACATGGAAATATTGCATTTTTGGTGGTGGTGATGATGGAAGAAAAAGGATTTCAGAGGTATTTCTGTTTGCTGTGTTCCTTCATCCAACAGGCTACGACCCTCTGCAGACAGTGAAGAGGGGGATATTAGTAAGCAGAAATGGCTCCTGCAGTCGGTGGTCCTCAAGGATACACGCCCCCCGAGGGTGGCTGGGGATGGATGGTGGTGATTGGCGCCTTCATCTCCATCGGCTTCTCCTACGCCTTCCCAAAGTCCATCACCGTCTTCTTCAAAGAGATCGAGGTCATCTTCAATGTTACCAGCAGCCAGGTGTCGTGGATCTCCTCCATCATGCTGGCGGTTATGTATGGAGGAGGTAAGATCTCTCTTCCTTTTTCTATCAAGTCTGCCAAATACATGTTTCCGTCATATTTAACATACAGTATATAGCGCATGAAAGGGAAAGACAGCCATGGGCTATGTTTAGAGTTCTGCTTTATACCATAATTCACACATGCACAAAGTCATTTTGCGCAGTTTAATGAATTGACTGTGTATTTAATTTGGATTTATATATATATATATATATATATATATATATATCCAAGATTACAACAAGATTCCCCAAAGCACAGCTTGCTAAGCTCACTGTAGTCGTGGTGGAACATTAGTTCTTCAACAATAAAAACAATTATTCATTAAAATGAATGGACAGCTAAATATTTAATTCAGAAATGTGTGAAATATTTTAAATGGCCTGTTAATTCTGCCATGTTTTGCAAGGTCTACTATATGCAGGAAAACAAATATTAAAAAACTTGTTATTCTGAGTACAAGTAAAATAAAAACTGAAAAAAGTGTCTAGAAGAGTCTCCAAGGACACACTTTATTTCCCAGAAATAAATAAAACTATTCGTCTTCATGCTGAGTACCACCGAAGACCAAAGTCTTCAATCAAAAAATAGTTTGAAAAAAACAAATACATTTTTGTGTTGTGTAAGTTGTAATAGACAAGGGTAGACCCCAATGACTCCTACAAGGACTCACACTTTCTTCCAAAATGGTTCGTTCAAAGTGTGTGTTGTTGGCATCTCATTCCATTCTACAGTAAATAGTGTGAAGGTTATAATCCAGAATGAACTGCACTCAGCCTGTGGGCATTCACATTAAAAGTGAATAAATGTATTCTTTCATTTCAAATGAAATAAACACATCTGACAAGGAGACCCGCTCATTGACCTTTCCTTGGAAGTGTGGAGCAATACTGGCCAAATAAGTAAATAAAAAGAAGAAAAAAAAAATCACATCACACTTCCTGCCCCGAAAACTCTTAACAGGGTTACCATACCAAACATCAACAAGCGGACTCTTTACAGAGTTGCCATACCTAGAATAAGAAAAACAACCCCCAACCCCATTGTCCCCACACCTCCCCAGTGTGACCCACCAACTGGTGCTGGGAGGTGGCTGCCCGTCACCACGGCTGGTGGCTCCAGTGCGTTCCCGGGCAGCTCGTCTGTGTCCCTTTCCGGGTCGGAGACTCCCTGTTCAGGTGCCAATGTAGCAGTCGACCCTGCTACATGCCACTAAAGTGGCTTTTCGGGGCTCCTCCGACCACTAGACACAGGCAAATGGATGAGTAAACCGGTTTATTGTAGAGTTGTAGTAGTTTTGCAGGCAGAGCAGGTGGAAAATGCTAACATGTTAGCACTCCTCTAGAGTGTGTGTGGTGATGGCTGGTTTAACCTGTGGGCCTTGATTGGCCAATGCACCACAGGTGTGCAACTTCACTCAGCCCCAGAGTCTAATCAGTGTGACTCAGCCCAGGTGAAGCTGCTTAAATCAACCACCAACCACACACACTCTACACCAACATTGGTCCGGTCACCAACATTTTATTTTGTATGATTCTTAACCACTCTCCTTTCCAAGGCAGCAGGAAAGAACTCATTGTTAGTGTTGTAGAGTCTGCCTTTGTTACAATCCTAAAAAAACGCCTTGCTTTGTCTTGCTCTGCGCTCGCAAATGAGTCTGGACAACCTCTAAACAAAAACTGTCCGGTTCTATTTAGTCTCGTTGGGCGGCACAGGGACTTGGCAGGAAGGTGGAAGCATCTTTCATGCGGATACTCATTCTCATTTTGCTGTGTTATTATAAGCCATGGTAGAGAAATGGCATCCTGGCACCTGATTCCTTGCTTCCATTTATGTTTGTGTTTACACAAACTATTGTGATTCTGTGTACTTAAAGACAAATTCTAGCCATGCATTGCAACGAGTCGATTTGTTGTCGCTACACACATTCAATCTTTCTACCTTTGGAACAGTCAGCTGTATTTAAAAAATGTATACGTCAAAAAGAAACAATTGACATCTGTTTCCATTAAAAGCCAGATTGATACATACAGACATGTGGGTCAGCAATACACACACACAAGTAAGACAATAGGGTTTAATCTCTTTCTTTGTAAAATGTATCAGATACAAACTATTCCAATGTCTTTAAGAAACAACATATGGAACAATAGTATGATAGCATAGCTACTGCAGTGCAGCATTGACAAGAGATTTCAAAAGTTGGTTTTGAAGTCATTGCGCTAGAGCTAGGGAATTACTGCCCTCTGTTGGTCAAATATAAAATTGTGTGATAAAGTTAAAGCTTTTGACTTCTCGTGTGTGTGTGTGTGTGTGTGTGTGTGTGTGTGTGTGTGTGTGTGTGTGTGCGCGCGCGTGCGCGTGCGTGCGTTCCATCTTCAGGTCCAATCAGCAGCATCCTAGTTAATAAATACGGAAGTCGTGCTGTTATGATGTTGGGAGGATGCTTGGCTGGATCGGGCCTCATCGCTGCCTCTTTCTGCAACTCCATTCAGGCGCTGTACTTCTGCATTGGAGTTGTGGGAGGTGACTAATATTTGATTTCTCATAATAACGTTATTTCATGTAACGCTGCTGCCACCTAGTGTTTCATTAAAGGAACTAATGCTCAGTAATCTAATTGCATCAGTATTGCTTCAGTAGTAAGCCTACTATCATCATTATAAGTCATATTCATGTAAATTCTCTGTCGAATGTCAAGGAATGCTTGGGGCTAACTGCTTGATTGCTTGTTTTCATTTTCAGGCTTGGGACTAGCCTTCAACCTCAACCCGGCGCTCACAATGATCGGAAAGTACTTCTTCAAGAAGAGGCCCATTGCCAATGGCATCGCCATGGCCGGAAGCCCCGTCTTCCTCTCCACCCTAGCACCGCTGAACACCTGGTTCTTCGACCAGTTTGGCTGGAGAGGAAGTTTCCTGATCCTGGGGGGGCTTCTCTTTAACTGCTGTGTCGCCGGTTCTCTCATGCGACCCATAGGGCCCAAACCCAAACCGGTGGAGCGGAGCACAGAGCGAAGGACCGCGTCACAGATCATGAACGGCTTCATCGACTTCAATCTGTTCAAGCACCGCGGCTTCTTGCTGTATCTCATGGGCAACTTCATCATGTTCTTTGGCCTCTTTGCCCCACTCGTTTTCCTCAGTAATTTCGGCAAGAGTAAAGATATCCCTAAAGAGAAGGCAGCTTTTCTGCTTTCTGTCCTTGCTTTTGTCGATATGGTCGCAAGGCCCTCCATGGGCATCGTGGCCAACACCAAGTGGGTCCGACCCAGAATACAATACTTCTTTGCTGCGTCTGTCTTGTACAATGGCGTGTGCCATGTGATGGCGCCTATATCCGTGGACTACACAGGCTTTGTGATTTATGCCATTTTCTTCGGCTTTGCCTTCGGGTGGCTGAGCTCTGTGCTGTTTGAGACCTTGATGGATCTTGTTGGAGCTCAGCGCTTCTCCAGTGCTGTGGGGCTGGTCACCATTGTGGAGTGTGGCCCTGTACTGTTAGGGCCTCCTCTACTGGGTAAGTGCCATGACCTTTTATCTGTATATTAAAGACACTTTACTACTGAAAATTATGACAAAAATAAACATTGATATTGAATGAAGGAGATGGTGCGCCTGTGTGTACATTTAGCCTAGTATTAGTGCAAATATACAAGCTTTTCCTGTGTTAATTTTCCATCATGCATTGGTCTAATCTAAAGTCTATACCTACTCTTAACATTTCTTAATCGAATTCCTACACTAACTAATTGCTAACACACATCATGTGAAATTACCAAGAATTACCACAAGAATTTCACCCTGAATAGTGCCATAGAAAAGGAAATGAAAATGACAAATGTTGTTCTATTTCCACAGGGAAGTTCAAAGACATCTACAATGATTACAAGTACACCTACCAGGGATGCGGTATTATACTCATTGTTTCCAGTGTGTTCCTCTTCTTTGCCATGGGCATCAACTATCGTCTGCTGGACAAAGAGAAGAAGGAGGAAGAGAGGAGGGTTAAGGTAGAGGGCAGGAGATATGAGCCCAATAAAAGCAAAGCAGGGTCAAAGGTGGCAGAAGATACTGTCTAATTTATCCAATAATTTTTCCCTGCATCTTTTTTTGGCACGAATAACAACCAAGAATAATTGGTTGTTATCTTTTTACTTCTGTACTGTTTGACACGCTATGGTTTATATTCAATACTAAATGTACTAAACCTCAAAGCCGCACTTTTTTTCTTTCTCTCTTTCACACATGTATACACAATAGCCTGCATGTTGGCCTATTTGTCTGATGTGTTTTGTATAGTCTAGCCCCCCTAATTCAGGAGTGCATGGCAATGATGACCATACAGTGCATTCATGCATTCAATAAAAAAGTGCCTTCATGTATAATGCAAAATAAATCAATGTATCCAATAACAAAGTCTATATTTCCTGAAAATGTAACTCACAATAAAATTACATATGCTTTTTACAATATATATTACTGAAGAAAGTCTTTATTGACTGAAGGTAGGTATTCTGAATACAATTGCATATGCTTTTTACAATAGACCTATCTATCACAGACGAAAGTATAAGCTACTGAAGAATCGCGATATTGACTTTTTTTGACCTTTTGAAACTAACGAGTTCACGTGCACGCACATTAGTTGGATAAAAACCGTTAACCCGTTAGTATATTTATTTTTTGATAGCCTACTACTAAATCCTTGCTTAGTTATTTCATGCAGTTAGCCTATACAGTATATGTATTTGCATATCGTCGATATTACTAGGAAGGCAGATATTAGTCGTTATTCATCTATTTTGCCGATACTGGCATAGCCTTTTCGCAAGAAGGGTTCTGGTAATAGCACTGTAGTAGCACATTAACGTCAGCTAATTTAAGCTAATACTTAGCGTCACTCACTCTTACCACTATTACTATTTTAATCTGCTATCCAAGGCAACACCTCTCCTTCGTTTTTCCCAGGATGGATAGAGACAGAGGATTCAACTTTAAACTGTTAGTGCCTCCTAGGGCGAACAGAGGACAAATCTCGGCTGTACGACCACAGGAAATAGTGGATGACTGTGGTCTTGTTAAGCACACACTTCAGCAGGTACCAATTTAACCGGTTTCGGATATGTTTCAAACTGAGTAGGCTATACATTTGACACCCTGTCAGACTGAAGCATGATTTTAGTTTGTATATATTAATATGCATATATTTCTCCTCTTGCGTGCAGGGTTACAATACATGTATTGACAAAGCATTATTTAACGCAAACACGGTTGTTCCAACTAAACCTAGCAGACAAGGTATATAAGAAGTAGGCAAGCATTTACTAATCATACATTGCAAATAATAGGTTGTTTGCAGTCACGACACCCATGGCCCACTTCAGATGGAGGACAGGAGGTGAAATTGAGAATGTAAAGCAGCAGTACTCTGCTGCTTACTTACTGCTTATGTAAACATTGGGGAAGCAAATGTTCGAGAAAGATACCAGAAAAAAAAACGGAATTAAATAAATCGATCCGTATTGCTTAAAAAAGAATGATTTATCACACGATATTAACGATTTACCCGCTACAGTAGACATTGTAAATTACATTGTACTGCAGACCTCATACTACGCCAGAGATCAAATGAAAGCGATCAAAAGCCTGGAGGCATAACTTTTTCATGTGCGGCTGGGTTCACGATTTGGGAACGAAAAAACTAAAGGACAACTGTCGTATAGTTTCCGCCAGGGTGAGTGTATGCTTTTAGTTTGAAGTAAAAATGTGTCCAAGTCAAAAAAACGTTTCCCTTATTAACCTTGCTAGATAGCATCGTATCATTACACCATTAGGCTTGAACATACTATCAACCTCCAAGAAACAGGAGGTATACAAGGACACAAGGAGGTAAACAATATATATACAAATACATATATATATATATATTACAAAGTAAGGACATTATTTTCAATACCTTTTACCAAGTGGTCACTACACACTCGAGCATTTTCAGATTCGGCTCCTCCAGACGAAAGATGCAGATTTTCCAGCCGTTATTTTAATAGTTTTTTGTCACCTTTGTGCTGAACAATTTTAGGAATGCAATATGGTCGAACCACCACGCAAACCATCAGCATTTTGTCTGTTTTCAAGAAAATTAGTACAGTGTATAGCCAGTGAACACTTCCTGCCCTCCATCTCATGTTCGTTCCACTGGTGTGACGTCATCTGCAAACAACCTATTTAAAGAAGCTGGTTATATAAATGTTATTATGTGTATTCTATAAAGATATCCCAAAATCAAGAGTTGTGCCTTCAGTAGAAAACGATGAGGTAAGTTACTTTCTATAGAAATGTGTGTCAAGTATTATACACTAGGCCTTTGCAGCAAGGTTATATCGCATCTCTGCTGAATATTCCCCAGAATAATAGTGGCCAACTCTATACCATGCTGTTTGACGAAGTTGACAAAATAAAGTCTTGGAAAGCCAAAATGGACTCAGAGACTATGAAAAAGGAACACAGACTGCAAGAAAATAGAAGAATAATTGAAACTCAGCGCAGAGCCATTCAGGAATTGCAGGTGTGTGAATCTCCACAAATAAGGACACTACAGCCTACCCGAGAATTACAGTGTAATTTATTAACCTTTTTCCAGTTTGAAAATGAAGGTCTAAGTATAAAGCTGGAGGAACAGATAAATGAGAATGAGGATTTGAGAAACAAGTAGGTGCTTTGTTTAGTTCTATTTTCAGAAGATTGTATGAACTCCATTAAATTCAAGTTGTACTTTTTAACACAGGAACAATGCAACAAGGAACTTATGTCATTTATTGAAAGACACTTTTGAACGTTCAGCTGAAAAGATACATTTATGTAAGTTAAATGTACATTTACTACATATAGATGGCAAGCAACAACATTTCTTAAATTAATAAATATTGCATATGAATGCATATGTTGTACATTTTGCAGTTGAAACGGAGAGAGAGGAAACACACCACCTCTTTTTGGAAAATAGTGAAAGCATTCAGGTAATATTCACAAAACATTCAAACAAAACTGAATTGTTCAGTGAGTAATCAGCATGCAACAATATTCCCAAAATATTTATCCAAAATATTCCTACAATTATTTCTTAGGGGATGATTACTGCATTTGAGACCCTTCGTATTCAAGCAGAAGCAGATCGACATGAAATGCTACAAGGTGTGTATGTATGATTGTCAGTGAAGTGATTTTCAGAAAGATGCAATTGTCATGCAGATGTGAAAACTCTGCATGGATACAAATATTTAGAAATTTTTATTATCAATCATGTAATAATTGCATATTTGTTATTTATTGTGTTTCCAGTCAAAGAGGGCCTGTTGCAATTTGAAGAGCTCAAAGATAAAGTTGAACAGGAATATAGCATCAAATATGACGAGGTTAGAATAAAATAGCTGGATGCTTAATTTAATTGGATGCTCAAAATGAAAACTTTCAGTGATATGACACTCTGACTCACTCTTAATGCAGGTTGAAATACTTAAGACCAAACTGAAAGAGAAGGAGGATGAAATAGAAAAGCTGCTGGTAATCCATCACAAAACCCAGGAGAGTTGCAAACAACTTAAAAACGAAATTGGTATGCTTTTATGTTTGTACATTTTTGTGTCAACCATATGACCACATGTAAACCATATGAGCATGTGAATCCTTAAGTTACCTTTTAAGCAAAGACAGTTTTATCTTCTATAGTGTTTTCTGCATCCATTGTTACGTACAAGCAGTTTTATATTGAGCCAGCCATACATTGTCTACGTATATACAGTAGTTATATTTGG
>OOFB01005810.1:14132-40748 GCA_900323305.1 Trachyrincus murrayi
GGCAACTGAGTTTGAAAATGAGGTGATCACTGTTCAATGTAGCCAAATAAATTTTCCATTTTGGACAACAACAAAAAATCCATCACATTCTTTGTATAGGTGCAAATACTCAAGCTTACAGCTTCAGAAGCCATCAAGAACAAGAAGGACGTGGAACTTAAATGTCAACACAAGATAGCCGACATGGTTGCACTAATGGAAAAACACAAGGTAAAATAACTACTTTCAGTACGATGGTTTTGTGGAAATATATACTAACATCAAACATCTGCAGCATATGTGACATATCTTTGATCATTGTCATTATCAGAACCAGTATGATGAATTGGTTAAAGAAAAGGATGCAGCGCTTGAAGAGAACAACAAAAATGAGAAGGAGGCTGTTGCCCGAAGAAGTTCACTGGTACTATTCTTAAGATCTATTTTATTTTGATGTAAGAAAATAAAGCACCACTGTTTGCCAATGTCTTGTTATTCTCTTTAGGAGTTGGAGCTTTCCCAGAATAAGATTGAAAATGATGGCCTGAAAAAGGATCTGAAGAAAGAGATGAAAGAGAAGGTAATAGCTGTTGAGGTGTTCTCAATAGCGTGTGTCATTTCCTAATAGTTATTTTTTATTTGCAATTAGGAACATCTACAGAGGGAGTTGCATGAACTGAAGCAAGAAATGTCCTCACTGAAGATCAGTCAACAATCAAAGGCAAAGAGCAAGACAGTAGACATTCATTATGGTTGTGGTTGTACTGTTGTAGTTGTAGTTGCCTAACATTTATTCTTGTACCTCTAGTCAAAAGTTACAAAGGAAAACGTAGAAACTCTGAAAGAAACGTACCTAAGGACCAAGAGGACAGCCTCCAAAAACAAGGAACATGGAAGTTCTTCAACTGCAAACATTCAGGTGAACTGATGAAAATCAAGTTGCATTACTTATACTTGTATAGTATTTTGTATAGTCATAGTCATAGTATTTTGATAATATAATGTAAGTTTCTGCTTTTTTTATTGCATTCTTTGTAAGTTAAGGGCATAGTGTGTGTCCTGCTGTTATTTAATATAATATATTATAACAGCAGTAAAAGCAATAAATGTTTGTTTACTTTCAATATCCAAGGAAACTAACATGAAAACTCCTTCTTGGAACACCATAAAAATATCTGTGCCGACACCAAAAAGCAAGGTACAGTATGATGGATGTACAACAATTAAGACTCGCCACTGCTTTCTCAGTAGCATTCACACACAGACTGACACAATAATTCTTCTTTCGAAGGACATTTCAAAAGAAGACCTCAAGACACCTTCTTGGAGCACAGGTGCCGTAAGCAGGATTGGAGCCACACCAAAAATCAAGGTAAACCCAAAAACCTTTCTGCAGCCTCTTTAAAGCTTCAATCATGTGATGATCGTTTGTCTGAATTATTCTACAGTCCTACAGAATCAGAACCCCCCCATCTGTGGAGAAATCTGCACCTTGGAGAAAGGGTACCCTGGAGCTCGATCCCAAGTCTGACAGCTCTGAGCACAATGATCTCCTGGTAAGATGTTCCCAGGGCAGATGGTCTCTTTGATTGACTTTATGATTTACTTTACTAGATACATGACGTGTGTAACACTGATGAAAGAACTAGTGTTAATTGTCCCTCTTCTTGGTAGACATTTGCTGATGAGCCTGGACCATGTTTCTCTGCAACGCAGCGCAAAGTTAACATCTTCAAGATGGTAATGTCGACCATATTTTCCAATTGGAAACATTAGCATGCATTTCTCTTAAGTATTATCCCATATCAATGAAATGTTATCAACCCTTATTTTAGATTCAAAGCCCTGCCGTGTATAAATCCCCTGGAAACTCACTGAAGATGGCTGCAATTAAAAGGATGAGAGATGCTGGTTGGACTACTGTCACTGGCTCAGACAAAAAGAAAAAGAAGATGAATCAAAAAATATTTGCTTAGAACAGTGCTTTTATGTCTCAAAAAGTTCACGTCAGTAAGTATAGTAGCATTGTTTGTGCAAAACTTAACTTTAGCTTTGTGTGTGGATACTAAAAACATGTCATTTTCTCTAAGCTATTTTAGTTAAGAATAGAGTAAGGTACTTGTTCTTATGCATTTGTTAGGTACCGACCAATTTACTGATACTCTCATAAATACTGTTAAGCATGGCTGTTCCATCTGTGTTTCGTTACCATGCACACAAAATTAGTTTCAAGCCAACATTTCACAATATATTGCTATGATTAAAAGTTGTTTTTTTATGAGTTGATCAATTCATTGCTATTTGTATTACAGATTGTTATAATTACAACTGTGCATTGTTCTTGTTGGAATTATAAATAAATTACAATACAATCCGCAATGTATCTAGAGTATACTTCAAAGTTCACAGTTGTTGAAATCTCAATTCTGAAAAACATGTAATGTAATCTTACTTAATTTAAAGTGAGCCATCAATTACCTAAAATGTAGGAATTCTCTCTCTCTCATTAAGGAACTGAAGGTGAAGTGATCCTTCTGTAGTGGGTGGTGGTTGATCGAATATTGTATGTCCATCATAAAGTCCTCCCGAGATGACTAGCGTGTCATCATCAGCCTCAAATTGATCTGTTGATAATGGAGAGGGTCTGCAGCAGCTCATAACAACATAATGCGTTTGTATTGATCGTATGATATGAAGAGGGATTTAAATTCTTACCCGTGTTGGAAAGAGGGTGATGGGAATATTGCAGTCTCTGTTTGCATCTTTGGAGAAGATATATAACTGACCCCAAAACAAACACTGCGAGCACAGCACTGAAGACGATTGTCATATTCCTCTCTGAATTGCTAAGTTTCAAACCTATTAACACAGAAATAATGACAAAAAGACAAAAGTTAAAGCCAGTGAATGCATTGGTAAGTCTAGCTTATACATCCAAAATATAATATTACAATCAAAATAGATGAATTCCATTTTTGAGAATAAGCTCACCCTCTGTGACAAGAGGCCATATTGACAGCGTTACATGGTCAGTGGGAGCTTGTGTGGATTTAACTGTAGTATCAGCAGGTGTAGTGCTATGATACACAGGTGTTGGGGTTACTTGGCTTGTTTGATATGTCCAGGTCGAAGTTTCCCTTTCAGGGTTTGTGGTTGTAAAGGTTTGAGAGGTCCAGGTCGAAGTTTCCCTTTCAGGGTTTGTGGTTGTAAAGGTTTGAGAGGTCCAGGTGGTGGTGGTGGTACTATCCGGAGGCTGTGTTGTGCTCCTGCGTGTTGAAGCCTGGTTTGAAGCGCTAGAAGAAGCTGTAGATTCCAAGGTAGTGCTGGTAAGTGCAGTCATGCTGTCGGGAGAGACGGAGGTGTCAGTTGTAGATACCGGGGTGTCATTGTTGGAGGTGCTCAGCGAAGTGACTGTAGTATGGGTGAGGTCTTTAGTAGGAGGTATCGTGACTGTCAAGCTGGCCAACCTTGCCATCAAGTCCTCCTCTGGGGGTGGTGTATTTGCAGCAAAGGAAAGAGCGAGAAGGCAACATACCAACAAGGCAACGTTTGTTTCCAGGACCTGGTGCATTGTGTGTTCTGAGTTAAGAAACGGAAAGAATGCAAAGGTTGTAGATTTGAAACAGTTGTAAAACATCCATGACCATCAAGTTCTAGTAGCAGTTATGAGTTTCATGGGCTCTATCGAGATTGTGCCATGACTATATTTTGATTACAATTTATGTCAAAGGTGAGTTCATCCCCACCCAGTAGGTGTTTTGGACACAACAAGCCACCAGACTTACGGTCATGAGTTCTATTGTGCCATAAAACAGAAAGATAAAAAGAAGGATAGTAACTAACCTCCTGTCGACAATCTGTATTACTTAATATATCACTTTTTTGTCCCAGCATATCATTTTAGTAAAAGGAGTTTGTCTCACCTCATGCAGTTTGTAACACGAGAACAGAAAGTAAGTTCCGGAAGTCCCTCACCCTGTCCTATCAGTGTTTACTCTCTCCCTTCCCTGCAAACCAGAAACAGCCAAATGATCTCTTCCTGGCAGGGAGTGGGCAGGTCATTTCTTTGTAAGCTTCCTTTATTGCATGTTGCCAAGGAGATAAGGGGCCGAGGTTATTACACGTCACCTACATGTCTCTCAAATCTCTCACACATTAAAATTCTTGTCAATTATGTGTGATTGAGACACTAGTCCTCACTGTCTCTCACATACACACACACACACACACACACACACACACTGTACAAAGACAAGGCTCAGCATTATTCATTTATTGTTTTCGTTTTCAAACAATAATTCATAATTTAATATTACAATACATAGACAGATATAGAATATTTATATATTTACAGTCAGGGCCACCCCGACGCATAAGTTAACTAAGCACCTGCTTAGGACCCCCGTGGCCACCAGAGGGCCCCCAAGAGCGCTTGAAATGTCCCACAAGAGAGCTTGAAATGTTGTTTTTTGTGATATATTATATTATGCCAATGCTAATCATTGATTATGCATTTGCACTGTAAAGGACATTAACTGCATTTTGATGCAAGCACAGTCAGTCAGACTAACGTTAGGTTAAAATCCATTGATGGGATAACCTGATAGACCTGACCAATTGAAGCAACCCCAGATCATAACACTGCCTCCAGAGGCTTGCACAGTGGGCACTATGCATGATGGGTGTTATCTTGTTACAGATTCCTCTGTTGATTTTATGTAATATTTAAGTATTTATTTAATATATCGTTTTTTTACATTTGCATTTATTTTTTATATAAGGAGGGGGTAGTTTGATTTTAATTGTAGTTATTTGTTGTTCTGCACTTTTGCACGTTGGATATTTTTTTAAACCAAAAGCAATATGTGTTTAATTAGTTTACAGTAAATTAGTTGTCTGCTGGTTTATTTTTGTTACCTTTCAGTACACCACGTTCAGTTTGCCACTGTATCACTTTGAATATTAAAGAGCAAATTAACACCAGACCACTCTTGTGACTTACCTTTTAAGATTAAAAACCATAGAAGGGTAAAAACATGCCGGGCTGACATTGATATGATTTAAGCAACACATCTACAACTAATAAAAGTGATAATGGGTACGTTAGGGTGTTTCCAGTAGGTGTGCGAATGATCAACCATTGACAACAGTCAATAGTATTGGTGGCGTTGAGGTGGTGGGGGGCCCCAAATAAAATTCAGCTTAGGGCCCATAAAGGCTTGGGCCGGCACTGTTTACAATACATAAACATTTATACGACTTTCATTTTGCATCATTTGTTTCTGTAGCAGTCAACCATGCTGCGTGCCACTAAAGTGGCTTTTCAGGGCTCCTCAGCACACCAGGACACAGGTAGTTGATGATAGAAACCGGTTTATTGCAGGGTTTGAGAATGGTTTAAGCAGGCAGATCATGTGGTACGTGCTGACATGTTAGCGCCCTTACTCAATGAACCACAGGTGTGCAGCCTCACCCAGCATAATCAGTATAAAGTATAATCAGTCTTATTGTCACTTATTTGTAGGCAAATGTGCCTAGAAGTAGGCACATTCGGGCGTACTCTGTTGAGATCAGTATAAACACTTCATAGTTAAAAGATAACTTAAGTGATGGGTGGTATTCACTGCAGTCTTCACTGAATACCTGCCAGGTATTTCAACATTTAATTTAGTTGGCTCAAAGACAATTTGCTCTCTGTTGGTATGAATGTGCTAACATGGACTTTAGTTCTGTCGTCCCTTTCACAATATAGTGATCCATTCTTATTACAATTTGGTGACTTTCTCCTCATCTTTCTCCGTTGTACCAAACTTGTGATATGCATCCAACTCTTTCTTTGTCTTCTCGTCGTCCTCGTTCTCTATGTCTGATATCTGTGTAGGCAAAGGACGACACAGTAAGTAAAAGGGCAGGAACAACTACTGCTCCCCTTTCCCTTTCTCCTTCTCTTACCTTGGAACCCTTGCTACAGAAGTTAAAACACATCAAGTCGCTCTTCCTCACAAACAGATTACTGTCCAGGCTTTCCTGCTTACAGCCACCTAAAAGAAAATAACAGACCAAATAACCGTTACATAATAACAACAACCACATTGACCAACCACTGGTCTTCATTTAGACTGGGGAGCCTGAGGTGGATGAGGATGCCTTTACCTGTGATGATGCTGACCAGCAGGCCCACGGCCATGGTGCACAGGGTGCCTAGAGGGCAGAAGTACAGATAGGACAGGGAGTACCAGCTGTCTGCCAGAGCCGGCCTAACCCTGTGAGAAAGCGAACACATTTACTGCATGACCAACACCAATCTTTTGACACTCACCGATTGTAATAAGAAGGTAAGTCGGAAAGATGTAAATGTAACTTTTTTTGTTATTTAGAAACACTTTAATGTGATCATCTCAAACCATCTCGTATACCCCTCTGGGACCACAACATATGAAATTGTCTGCTGTCAAAACATTGTGGTTGTGTCTGCTGTTCTAATACCTGCCTGTCTAGCTAGCTATTATTGTTAATCGTGTATATGCGCAATAGTCTACAATGGATATAAATGTAGTACACTTGCATTGAAAGAGTGAGGTAGAACTTCACTCTTTCAGTGTGGTCACTATGTGACGGGGTAATGTTGTATATTGTATTATATTACGGTGTTAGAGGTTGTATTCATATGACCCCTAGCGAAACGAAAACTAGTTTGATCTTAAAAATCCTCACGATGTGGAGTACAAGGAGTTTGCTAGCTGTGATAGACAGAAGCAACCAACTTTACTGCTCAAATAACTGCGCCACTTGACCAGTACATTAGTTGTAAGCCTCTAGTCCGCCAATAATGAGCACATGCAGGTGTGCTCATTATTCATAGAATTTATTGACAAAGTGTTTTTGAGATTTTTGTGAAACCAAAGGCATGGAGATACAAAGAGGATGACCCAAGCTGTGCAATATTGGTGAGTTTATTGCCATTAAATACAATCAGATATGACATACATTTGCATAAAGTTAACTGAAGTTAAACTTTTGTCCCGACCCCCGCACCACAAGCCCCCGCCCGTCCCATTTGCCCCACGCGATACCGCGTCCAATAAAAAGTGAATGGGAGGCATGGCGAACGCAAGACATTGCGTCTTGTGGGGCCGGGCCCTTAGTCGCTGCCGCTTGCGGCTAAGCAGAGCATCAGCACCCCATAGCACACCAGCAAGAAATAAGTCGCATTAGAAATAAGTCCAGTTGTTAAAACAAATTGCAACATGATTTAAGCACAAATGTGCTTCAGTGTTAATTTTTTTTGTACTTTTTCTTACAGCTGAGGGAATATTGTAATATTTGTTTTATATAGGCCTATGTATATAAGGGGGGCGGGGCGCGCAGCGGACTTAGTGTTCTGTAAAGGGGTTCCCACTGTCTCACACCCTGCTCTAGGCTGTTTGTTCAGTGAGGCCCTGAAGGACTTGCTCTACTCACACGGGTTCAGGGATAAGTGGCACCGCACTGGTCCATGGAGATGCTGTCGTCGTGTTATTATCGCCCATTGAGTTGGTGCAGTTGATGGTGCTGAATGGCAGAGGGTTGGTTTTCTCGGCCATGGGGGGGTAGATCTGAGCTCCAATACCCACCCACAGAGTCAATATGAGGCCTGCAAGCAGTCCCGTCAGGCCCCCCTGGCGAGTCAAGATAACAAGAAAACAATGTGATGCCACTCGTCGTTTGGAAGTATGTATGGTTATATAAGATGAATAGAATAGCATTCTTGTAAGTATTCTTGAATTACTCACTATCGAGTTTGTTGTGCGGAAAAACATTCCCAAGAAGAACAGGCCCAAAAGAGGCCCACTGATTATTCCAAATATGGACAGAGCAGCCTAAACACAACAAGACTATAAGGACATGTAGGAGCAGGGTACCTTTGCATGAATCAACAGCGGGTGGGGATGAAGGCCAACATATACAGCCGTATATTGGCCACCTTCATCCCTCCATGAATGATGATGTAAACAAGGGATTTTTATGCCAAAAAGTTAATACAGTATGCTTACTTGCAGAACACTTCCCATCAACGAAGCTACTCCAGCCATTCCAATGCAAACAAAACCAAAGAATACACCTGGAATGTTGGAAATAATTTGATAGGTGAGATGTAATGTTTAATAAATTAGAACTATGTATATGAGCAGTTGGGCACAGGGTTACTCAATGATAAAAAATGTATGTATAAAAATATGTAAAACATGTACGACTGCTTAATTCTATACACTTTATGTGAAGGTCGGCCATTTGAAAGTTTAGTTATGGTATCTAGTGTAATTCTGTAGGACTACTCTATGGCATTTCCTTCATGCTTGAGTTTATATTCTGTCTTCATGTAGCATTTAATGTGTAATCATTTTCACAAGCTGTGTGTCTACATCAGCCTTCTTCAAAAATCAATAGACCTAAGTCTATGTCCTAAGTCTAAGTCTCACTATGTTTTATACTGCTGGCTTTGCATGTAATTTGTTCACTGAGTATTTCTCATCAGAGCAGTTACCACTGAATGATTGTGAGTTTAGAACAGGACTCACTGAGACTCATGTTGATCCAGGACAGCTGCTTCTCCGTCAGGTTTTGCCATGTAGGTCGGATAAAGTCTTCCACCGTGACAGCCACGAGTGCATTAATGCTGGACGACACCGTGCTAAGATAAGACACGTTTACAGTCAATATGCTGCTTAAAATGTACACAGCAGTACTTCATTAATCTTTGGCAAAAGCAAATATGTCTTTTTTGTGTCTTGTATGCATCTGTATGTGGTTTTCTAACCAGGACAGAAAAGTGCCTTTCATGCTCAAGTTTAAAGCACACACAAAATCACCCACAGCTTAAAATGCTGTCTTTTTGGACTGTAATGCAAATCTATTGATTGGCGCATTACTTCATGTGGCGCACCGGGTCAAAGTTGAAATAATTTAAACTGGCCCGGCCCGACCAGACGTGCCCTCTCTAGTTGCTGCTTGTGGGAGTGTACAACGTTGTCGATGGAAGTGCTTAAAACCAGGAAATGAAATTCAACACAAGTCTGCCAATACTCACTGAATGTCGATTGTCCAATCACATGGCCGAACGCGCGCCGCACTACGCGCTCCTTTGCATAAAGTTAACTGAAGTTCAACTTTTGTCCCACCCCTTCAACGTGCTGCAAACCCCCGGCCGCACGCGTGGCGTCCCATAATCCTTTGCCCCACACAATATCGTGTCCAATACAAAGTGAATGGGAGGCGTTGCCAATTGTGAGGCATCGCGTTTGGTGGGGCCGGCCCGCAAGGTGTGTCGGTTGCGTCAAACGCGTTAACGCGTCTCGAGGGATAGGAGGCGGCGTGGATCTCGGGACATGATTAGAAGACAGGTGAGTTAGTGGCAGGTCTTGTCAAGACAATTACTAATCACCTATCTTCTCTATAAAGCAACGCAGTAGCTGGACTAAGAGTAAACTGAACCTTTGGCTGACAACAGAAAAGAACCATGTGTTTATCCTTTCTACACTACAGTGTAGTAGTGCACTGGTCTCTCGGGCCTCACCTGAGAGTCCCACTGTAGGCGGCAGCCACAAACAACCCAGGTACTCCGGGGTGGGCTGCCAGAATATCCATGACAAGGTAGGGAAGCAACTGGGATAGATACATTGAATGTAGTTGATTCATAGATTAATTGATGAACAGAAAATGTATTGATTATAATTGATTAATTCAAAACTACAGTTTCATATAGGATCCATCTGATGGGATAGAGTTATGTAGGTTATGCTGGGTTATGCTCCTCTTACCTGGTCGCGGGTTTCTACATCCTTGTTAGTGAGCGGGTCACACTTCATGTAAATGGAGTACATGGTGAGGCCACAAAACAGGGCCAGACTCACAGTTACCAACAGGCCCACCAAATTCACATACAAGGACCTAAAACAGCAAAGGGAAAAAGTCATAGCTTTTGATACGACACATCCTTGACTAGACTTCAATGAATGACGGGTTGATGGGTGCAGATGGAAGCAGCTTACAATTTGGCATGTGTCACGCTTTTGCAGGATAGGTAGCGTTGCACCTGGGACTGATTGATGCCATATATGGAGATCCATAGCATGCTGCCACCCACTACAATGGTCCAGAAAGTGTGGCGCTTCAGTGGGTCCGGGTCAAAGCTAGAATGAAAGGTAAAGAGCTCTTAAAGGTGCTGTAGGTATGATTTAAGAGCTATTATTTGAGTGTAATTTGTAAGAAATCAGTGAGTGAAATGCTCCCTGAGAATATCTGTTTCAAGTTGACTGTGCCTGCCTCTGTATGAGTCAATTTAGATTTTAGACCGCTCCCGGCTCATTTCTGACCAATCAGGGCTTCTCTTCCATGATTGGTTTGGGGAATCCATCTTACCTGTCAATCACAGGTGCATGACATGCAACACTTCTCAATGGCAGAGAAATGTAGGGAGGGAGGCAGCAGAGAGGGAGGGGTGTTTTTTGGTTGTTTAATTTCAAAATCTTGCTCTCTTGCGCTATTTTCTGCTCTCGCCCTTTACAACTATCAAATCTTACCTATAGCACATTTTAATTAAAAGGATGTGATGGCATGGTAATATGTAAAAAAACTACAAAGTGAAGTAAGCCGTTCAAATGATCATAAAATAATGAGCTTTTGGTGCATCAGTCTTGTCTTCCAGGCACACATGACTAAAGGTCTCCCTGTTCCCTCTACCCATGTCTTCCTATCGCCACCTACAAGAGTGTGCATCTCCAAACTACAGAGAGGGCAGAGACAGACCTAAGCAGTTTGTGTTGTCCTTCTTTAAAATGTGTTCTTCTAGCTCTCTGAACAACAACCTGTCTTCTACAGTTCCATGTTCCAACATATCCCCGATTTGGCAACCCTTAACAGTATGGCACCATCCTTTTGCAACTACTGCTTGGAACCCAACAGTGTTTATTGATTGGCGTTTTTTATTCTTACTCAAATGAGTCGAGACGACCACCGTCGGCAGCATCCTGCCATATCCTTGCCAGGCCTCCCTGGAGCACGACGCCCTTGGCGATGACTGCAACAAAGCCTGCCAGCATGATGACCAACTGCACCGCATCGGTCCAGATCACCGCCTTCAGGCCACCCTGCAATAACCAAAACAAGCATGCTCCTCGGGGTTAAGGACGCGCCTGCCTATCACATGCTTTTATTGTTGTACATTTATTGTTGCATGATTTTACCTAATCATTATAAAATTTGACATGGTTATGTTGTACTCGAAGTTGAACTTTGCGAGTCATGATAAAAACGTTTTGGATAACACCAGTATGTCTGGTGATCAATACACCATGCGATTAACATGATATGAAGTGTTAATATATATTAGAAGTGTTTAGATGTTTCAACTACCAACCAAGGTACAGTAGATGATGCACACCACACCCGTGACCACCAACACTCCCCAGAGGTCCAGCCCAGTGACTAAGTGACAAGAGAGGTAGTCATTACACAAGTGATACCAACACAACCCTTAACCTTTTCTGTCCAAGACAAGCATGCACATGCACATGTGTGTGCGCACACACACACACACAATCACATATTTTTATCATGCTAAAAAATGTTACTTTCGATTCCATTGACGTAGATAAAAGTATTAATATTTAGAGCCCAGGGTTTAGGAACATGAACTTAATGAAATTAAATTAATTTAGTTGGTAGCGTTATCTCATGGAAGAACACAGTTTATCATAGACATCAGCTAAACAGATCACATATGAATATAGGCCTACTTAAACTTACTTTGGTTGAGTGCAATAGCTGGAGCATAGATGACCAAACCAGTGTATAGGCCCTAAAATAGATGTCCTCATTAAGAAATTACATGTAAACAAACACAAGATTCACATTAATGAGTTTTGGGAACGGTATTATGAATTGAAGGCAGGTGGTGTTTAACACAAAAAGTGAGATTATTTATTTATATATTAAAAAAAGACATTTAACCTACCGTCTGTATAATAAATATGCTTGTCCCCAACACACGAACATGCTTACTGAAGCGCATCTCCAGATACTAGAAATATAAATATGAAGACATATGTAAACATTTTGAGGGAAAATTGGTGTCTGGCACTGCCTGAACTGAACTCAGTGGCAGTCCACTCTTATGTGTGACAATTGTGGTAAAAATGTGGTAATTATTTTGTCCATTATTTTGTTTTGACCTCAATGATGATCTGAAGACCCATCTCTTCCAAGAACATCTCTTTTTGTCTTTTAATTGGATATCATTCCTATTTTAAACATCTGTGTGGAGTGTGTGTGGTTGATGGCTGGTTTAAGCAGCGTCACCTGGCCCCGAGGCAGGTTGATTAGACTGTGGGGCTGGGTGAGGCTGCACACCTGTACTAACTGTCATTATGCACAATACATGTACCATATGTTTTAAAATAAAATTTTCATAATTTCACAATATTGCGTCATTACTCTACTATGCATACGGTAACTATGCTTACCTCATAGACGCTGGTGATCCCCAGTCGATAAAAGAAGGGGACAAAGAGCTCCGCCGTGACAGTTGACGTGATGGCGTAGCTCAGGCCGAAGAGCCAGAAGGCAGTGCCGAAACCATACGACTCGGCCGGCGTGCCAATCACCGTGATACCAGACATG
Organism: Trachyrincus murrayi; assembly: GCA_900323305.1. Classification (NCBI taxonomy): domain Eukaryota; kingdom Metazoa; phylum Chordata; class Actinopteri; order Gadiformes; family Macrouridae; genus Trachyrincus; species Trachyrincus murrayi. The sequence goes on from OOFB01005810.1 coordinate 26,769, forward strand.
AAGCTGGCGGTAAGAGACATGGCGACGGGCACCGCGTGCATCTGACGCCCACCCAGCAGGAACTCCTCGCTCGTGTTCTCCTTGCGACCACGAATGGCCTGCCAGAGGCCGATCCCAGAAGCCCCCAAAAGTATTACAGCAAACACCACATAGTCCCACACGGAGAAAGTGGCCACTCGACCTCCCGTACCCGCCATGGTTTACTGGTCAGGTAGAGGAATAGATAGACCTGCGACGCCCTTAACAGCTATCACTACAATTCCTACCTGAAAATGAGTTACCTGACAGAGGGCATAAGTGCGTCCTTTATATAGAGAAGCCAAAGTAAAATAAATAAAAATTCAATGTTTAATCTAATCATGTGAGGCAAGTAGTTTGCTTCACCGTTAAGCTATTTGCACAAACCTAACAACAGCCTTTTGTCTATTTTGTCAGCTACGATACTTACTAACCAGAGCTAACCTAGAGATAAGGGTAGGCTTGTTAAATGTAGGTTTTGTTAATTATCTGTCAAGGCCAAAAGACACTCGCATTTTATTTGCTTGATTGTAAAATGGGGACGAGCCAGGGAGTCGTGGTTGCTCAAATGCTCTGTTTGCACAGAACGAGTTGTGCAGTTCTTCTGAGTGTACAGTTAGACATTGTTACACTACACAATCGTGTTTTTTTAAAGATAGCAATTGTGCTACTTATTAAGATGTGCTACTTATTAAGATATTCGCTTTTTATCAGGAGTATAATTGTGTTGGGAGAATAATACCTTAAAGCATAGGTTCTCAGTGTGTGGTTGGGACCCACACAAAAACTGAAAACTGAGCACACCGGAGTGATCCTTTCCTTACAGGGGTTCTGTAGGCCTACATTGTCAGGCCACGACCCACCTCCAACTGGATCGCGGCATGGATCTGCATATTTATCATCTTGCGGTGTGTTTTCTTCTTTTCTTCGCTGCAAAGCTCACACACTGACGTAATAATAATTACCAATTAATGCAAATTAATGCATCACATGAAAACAAGAACAGTGCCATTGTCTGTCTAATCTTGTGCCTAGTCATGTGAAAGAACACTGAGCAGGTGTCTTATCTCATAAGGGAGAAGCCAGCGCAGAATGCGTGGGCAGCAAAGCCCAAACAACCAAGACTGTCCACAGCATAACTTTTAATTGGAAAACTTATGAATGTATCTGTCCTGGTTGTGATAAGAACTGTACACAAGCCTGCACTCTGTAGGAGACAGGCAGTTACTTCATGAACTAACTCCAGATTAGATTAGATTAGATTAGATTACTTTATTGTCATTAAAAGTCATTGCATGTAGGCCTACGTTTACTTTGTACTCTGTTAAAATAAATCTCTAAGTGTTATATCTTTACCACTCTCCGAGTCTTATCTAGCCCAACATTAAAACAGTTTAAAACTAGCCTAGAACATCGAAGAATATCACAACGGACGGACAAAGAAATCCACGCCGTCAACACCCACATATCTGCATCGCTGTAGCAATCACGCACATACATCACATCGCTGTAACCGTACACGCACACACCAAGAAGAACACTTGCATCACAAAAGAACGTCAAATTGTTTGCAGTAAAAAATATTGCTGCATTAAATGTAGACAGGTGCACAGTGCATGGGCTAATGCCCATGGAAATGTTAAACAATAGACAATGTAGGCTATAGCCTATGAAGGTTTAGGCCTGAAATAATATTATAGACAAGTTTCCCGTTTACAAACATGGTTGGATGCGCGTGCAGCCAGGGGACAATAAATCGTATTGTTACGATAAACTACTGTGGTCACATTAGTGGATACATTGTAATCCATTTATAATCGGTGTTCTATTGCATTTTTCCTTGTAAAGCCTGATAATGGAATGATAAAATGCTATTTCCAGAGGTGAATGTGTTAGTTTGTCTTTCTTTTGCATACCAATGTATGCTAAGGGTTGTTCGCTAGTGTCATCTTAACATCACTGACTCGAAGACGAATAGCCTAATTTGACAGTATACATACATACCGAATTCACCCTTCCAAGAAATGTGTCTTTTGTGGTTTAGTTGTCCATTGAACATCAACCTGTCCACATAACCTTTTGACAGTTATATCAACGATTATCATGAGAGTAATATGTCAAAGTAACAGTTAGGCTACTCTAATGTTACAATCATGCCACCTGCTGCGTCACTGCTGTGATATGAGCTTTCAGCGACGTGCATCAAGACGATTAATGCACAGACAATGTGTAGCACTTTTAAAAGTTGTATTACAATATCAAACTGAGGGTGCAATGCACCCCAATTGCACCTTAGAAGCAGGCCTGTCTGCAACCAGAAGCGACATGCAGCTGTGCTGCATGTGGACATGCATGCAGACACAAACATCCTGGCCCTCTCAGTAAGAGCCTACATTTTGCACTGTGATCGTTGCTGTGCTGTGTTGATTGCACATGGTTGTTCTTGGTGATAGACTGTGACCCACATGTGTGCTTTTGTTTTGGGTCACCCTGCATTGTTATTCAGTGCTATAAAAAAGTCTATAAAAAAATATTTTTGTAGACCTACTACTGTATAGAACTGTCACGTTTAACTGAATGTGAAATGTTAAACCCTATAGTTGAAATTAGAAATAATTTCCTTTCATATGGGGACATTTAGTGGCTAATGTGTACGACTACAATTCATCCAATCCAATCCAATCCAACTTTATTTATAAAGCACATTTAAAACAACACAGTTGACCAAAGTGCTGTACAATCAATCATAAAAATCGTAATCGTAAAAACTTAAAAACACAATAAAACACAAGGACCAGTTTAAGAGACAGAATGACAGTAATATAAAAGCAACAAGACCAAACAAAAAGAACAAATGCAACTCTCATACTGAGTTAAAAGCCAAGGAGTACAAATGTGTTTTGAGGCGAGATTTAAAAACAGACAATGTAGGGGCTAGCCTAACATGAAGAGGCAGCTCGTTCCAGAGTTTGGGGGCTACAACTGAAAAAGCGCGATATCCCCTGAGCTTAAGCCTTGCCGTAGGTACAACCAGGAGCAAGGGTTAGCGGACCTGAGTGACCTTAATGGAACATATCGCTGTAAAACATCAGAGAGATAAGGTGGAGCTAGCCCATTTAATTATTTGTAAGCAAACAATTAAATCTTAAAATTTATCCTAAAACGTATAGGGAGCCAGTGGAGGGAGGCCTCCCTCCCATGCCTAAAATATGACACTGGGTTGTCTCCTCCATGTAATTTGATTACCTGTGTTCAAGGTTCATTAATGTATGTCATCCACATAATGGACTGGATATTCCCCCTCGTCACTGATGAAAGATAACGAGGATCTGGGCATGAATAAGTATTACAATGTTACACATAAATACTGCCCACCTTCAGATGTTCAGCAGGTAAGCAACCATCAAAACCTGCAGTGCTTCACGTGCTGCTAAGAGCAACAATAAATCATTGATTGATTGATCTAGGTTGGTAGATACGGGTCAAAGAAATGGATTATTTTGTGTTTGTCGGCGGCTTCCTCGTGCTGACGTTTAGCCCAGCTGCTCCGATGTGCGTCCCCACCGACTACACGCTGTACGTGGAGAAGCCAGAGTGTAGCTTCTGTGTGGCCATCAACACCACCATCTGCATGGGATTCTGCTACTCACGGGTATGTGCACAATAGTATAGTATCTTGGGCTGGTTCAAACTGCCCTGTTCAAACAAACAACCAACCCAGTAGGAATATAATTGTATTTTAAACATTAAAAGTTGAATTTTGGAGCTGTCCAAAATGAAATTGAAATGTTCAGCTCATGCAATCTCAAAAATAGCAGATTATTTTTCAGTAATAAAAGTTCCAAAAATATCAAACAAGCAACAACACCAAATCCACCTGATCGTGTATCCTATTGACTTGTGTGTATGGTCATGTTCTTATTATACACCCATTATGTCAACCAACCAGGACAGCAACATGCGAGATCTGGTGAGCCCGCGCTTCCTGATCCAGAGAGGCTGCACCTACAACAAGGTGGAGTACCGCACGGCCGTGTTGCCTGGTTGCCCCACGGAGGGCAGCTCTCTGTTCAGCTACCCCGTGGCCCTTGGTTGCCACTGTGGATCCTGCAACACCGCTAGAGTTGAGTGCGCCCACAGAACAAGTAGCAACAGGCCCAGGTGTACCAAGTCTGTAAGACACATCTATGAGAGCAACTTCCTGCTGCCTTTTTAATTTCTATAGGCTAGCTGTTTGATTCGTTTTTTTGTCCCCTATGCTTGTTTTGGGCTTTGCAATGTGGTTTAGAGCAGGGAAATATATATATATTATAGGTCTGATATTGTAATGACCACCTGATAATAAGGGATATCTTTGCTTATAATAATAACAACAACCCTATTGTTACTATTAGGGCCGGTCGATATGGACATTTGTATTATCACTGTGGAAATACTTCTGTGAAAAAAAAAAACTACAACCTCTACTTCAGTGTTTTGCGAATGGGGGCATTGGCATCCCTAGGGGTAATTTTGGGTACTACAGTACTAGGGTAATTTCTAAATATGTATGGTGTACATATGAACAGAATTATAAATTGAGCACACGCCAATGACCCTTATCCCTCATGTAATTTGTGCATCAATATTTTAATCTCAATGATTGGACTGCAAAATAACACTACATACATTTACATTGTATTGAATTGTCCTCTAGGGAGTAGGCCTACCATAAACAGTTTTGTTAGTTGTTTGTTTCCAAATAAAGACATTTCAAACCTCATATTGTGGTAGAGCAAATTTGTTTTATTGTTATTAATTTGGTCGACAAAAGTATGTTCCCGCTGCCTGCTAGCACCCTTGCTCACTGCTGGTACTCTGCGTTGTGTTTTTAATGGTGAGGCGTGGCGTGGAGTGCAGAGGCAGACACAGACACAGGGGTTCGAATTGTGGCGGAAACCTGAGGCTTTATTGTCTCCAACTTCGTGACCTGCATGGTCGATAAAAAAAAAATACTTTGTTCTTAAAAGCACAAATACATTACAAGCCACAGTCACATTGTTTAACTATTAGCAAACTAGCTAACATTACAGACGGCATTTGTATATATATTTAAAAAACAACAACACAAATGGCAACCCTTAACCCCCCCAATAAACACAATAGCCTAACATATTGGACTGGGTGATCTAAACCCTGACATTTTTATGAATAAGTTGGACGCCATTTAATGCTGCTTACCTGCATTGTCTTTAAAAAAAATAACTGAAGAGTCTCAAAACTACGGTGTCTCATGACAAACAAAAAAAGCGAAAAATGCTGGACTCCCCGGGGAAATAAACAGCATAATAGCACCACCTAGCGGTGCATTCAGGTGTACTGCCTTACAACTGCATAAAGACATCACAATGTTTTTATCCAATATCGCCGATACCGATACTTTTTTAAATTAAAAGCGTCTTATGTACTTTCATGTAGGGGAGATTTTTGAGCTGAATACATCATATATAGGCTAAATCTGATTATATTTTCATGATTAAAGACAAGAAGACAGTTTTTAAAGGCAAATAAAAGTATTTTTACTGTAGAAAATTGAGAGTGCAAACATTAATAATAATAAACAATAATAACTTAAAAAAGAAGTGGCAAGTGCACACTGCACACAATTATGTACGGAGAACAACGAATGTTTTACAACTTAAATAAAGAATAAATAACCAAATAAAGGATAAATAATAATGGGCTGAATATATTTTTTGAACGTCTGAATATAGTCTATATTTAATCAGTCTGCAAAAGTAACAGCTAATGATGACCAATTACAGTTTGAAAATATAACATTGACCAATGTTGAAGATCAGATTTGACTAACATATTAATTTCACTACTATATACCGTATACCTGGATATTCCTTGCCTCTCCGTAAGGACTCAGCAAGTGAGGTCTGTCTCATTTGGGGGGCTCTGGCTCTGTCTGCTGCATTTCCCTCTTCCTCCTTTCTTGCAGCTCATTGTTTTCTTTTGTGTCGATATTCATATGCTTGTAGAGATTTGTGGTGTTGCCACAGTAGCGAATTGCCTTTTTACAAACATCACAGTTCGCTACGTTTTCATTTAAAGCTGAGAAATAGCTCCACACGACGCTCCTCTTTCTCTCAGCCATCACTGCATGCGTCGCACTCGCTGGCTGCTGTCTCTGACTGTTTCTAATCTGTGTCGCACTCGCTGCTGCTGTCTCTGACTAATGCTACTTCAGGCAGGGTGCGCGGCGCGCTGTGCCTGCGCATGCGCGAGGAGGACAGCAGTGGAGGAGAGAAAACATAACTTAAACTGCAGTACGAAATGGATGAGTGGAGGAGAGAAAACATAACTTATCCTAAGTACACACCGTTTTTGATTAAATGGATGAGTGGAGGAGAGAAAACATGACTTATCCTAAGTATCGATACTTTGGCTCTAGTATCGATATTTAGAAACGTGCCGTAATATCGGAAGTATCGATATTTTGGTATCGATCCACCCACCCCTAGAGAAAGGGGCAGCACCCCTTTAGAAATGGCTGCCAGCTGGGGATAGCACTAGAAGGAAGATACTTCAATCAGCGTTGCCTGGAAACGTGGAGGAACTCAGCTGAAGGCAATTCACAAGCAACGCACCAACAGACAAAGAGGGACTCAAGACACTGCACCAGAGAGAGGCATGCAGAGACAGCGTGTGGTGGGCCCCTCTCCAAGTTATAGTATACTAGTGCAGTGCCCGTTCAAAACGTGCCTGTTCGGAAAGGGCCGATTGCTTGGCCGGTATTGCTCCTTTTCAAGAACCACTCATCCAAACTTCACATTCTACATTCATACACTGCACTTCTTTGGGTCCTCAGCAATACACCCGCCAAGTGTGAAGTCGATCGGATGACGGTTGTCGAGAAAATCGGAGGACATACATACATAGGCCTACATGTATACATACATACCTACAGAGACAACTTAAATGGAATTTAAGTTGAATGGGGGGGGGGGGGGGGGGGGGGGGAGAGAGAGACTCATGATCATACGCGCTCCGAAACCTGTGTCCCATGAAAGCAAGTGAATGAAAGCTTACGTCTGTAAATAGTGTTGTGACTACTCTGTGTGTGGCTGGACGGTAGCAGGCTATCCACTGTGACACAAAGCACGAGCATGCACTGTTTACTAGATAAACACTTACTCACATGGCTTATTCTCAAATGACACCACACCGCTATCTTTGCCTGCATGACTCATTTTGGAATTTTGCAAAGACAACTGAGGTTTATTTATGAGCTGGTATCTTAGCGTGCAGGGAATAACATGTCCGAAAATGACATGGAACTATATGACACATCTCTCTTTTGTCACCTCTTCTGTGCTATGAAACATGATCATTATGAATATAGTGCCTATATCAGAATTGATTTGACATTCATGAAAAGCGAAGAAAGCCAATCATCGATAAATAATACATTCTTGCTCTCTATTTTCTTTAGCTTCTACTCTGCTGTCCTATCACATTATTTGAATGAATAGGAGAGGTGAAGAGAACGGAAGAGTCGTAATAGGTGATGTGGCAGCTGTGCATATCCCATTGCCTTTGAGGAGAAGATATTTTAATTAAAGTGTTTATTTAAATGTTAGCAAAAAAATGACTTGGCATACTGCCCAGTTTGATTCATCCTAATAAAGTGCTTCCTTACCTTTTTGGGGCTAAGAACAAACGAGAACAAACAGGGCGCACTCTATTGGTATTCACAAAACGCCATTGTTTAATTTACCCGTATGGTAGGCCTATTCACCCGGGGATTATTATTTTTTTTTACAAATCTTTTAACAATGTCATATTATATCCTAATTAATAGAATACCATTAGATTAATACTTCTTTCAAGTTTTGTTGCTGACTTTCACTTGTATGAAGCATATGCTGTACAATAAGTTTGTTTCTTCATATCCACGTGTTAGCAGATGTTACTGCTGTTTTAAAAAAAAAATGTTACTTAGGCTTTAGTAGTTATAATGTAGTAGCTATAATACTTGTTGCATACAGACCTCAAATGATAGTTACACAGAACGTACGGATGTTTGATTGCAACACAGCCAGGCTGGCTTCTTGCCAAAAAAAGTAGACCTACACGTTTACACTAGTAATGTACAAACCTTTGTACATTAAATGTATTGTCATTCAATTAGCGTGATAATTTCTTCAAGAGTGAGTTTGACTTTGCTTCGAGAAACAACCTTTTGGTAACCTGATGCCTGGGCTGCTACTGGACAGTCATTTCCGGGTAGCTGGTGGAATTTTACAACCAAGATGAGCCAATTAAACGTCAGTGTGCAACCAAAAAGAAAAGCGATTGGATCTGTTAGAGTATGTGCAGACCCATTGGATATGTGGTTCGTTTGGACACGCCTACTGACCAGTAGTCCATCCCACGTTCAAACGAATGGAATTTTCCAGTAGGCTACTCTATATATTCATTCAATCTACGGAGCGTACCAGTACGGTTGCAGAATAAGCTTGCCATCTGGCTCCAGAAGAAATTACACAAGGTAAAAAACGTTGTTAAATTGATAAGCTGCGTTACAACTATGTAACGATTACTACCGTGATCATTATCTTTGCAAATTTTATTTGTTAGAAATGCAAAGTACACGGTTTTGTCGTACTTTAAAACGTTATTCTGCAATGTCAAAATGTATCACATATCTCGGTCGGCGTATTCTATTAAAGAGGAAGGGCAATTGCATGGCTAAAAAGAAGTTGACTTTTATAATGTTTGCATTTTATTTTGTTAGGCTTTGTCTTACCCCGCTAACGTTTAGAATTGAGAGATCGGTTTACAGGAAGCGAAAAAAAATGCCATATCCATGTATGGCAATCCTGTGTGTGAGAGCTAAACACGCCCCCGCTTTTATGAGTAACTACTATGGCCTGGCCTCCATAGACTTGCTGGTCGATCTGAAAGCGCATCATGTGATTACATGTGAATGAGGGAGCTAGATAAGCCCTTGCTTTCCATTGAAATATCTCTGAGGTACTACAGAATTTTTGGGTCCAGTACCTAGAAGTCTGCCTAAGTAAACTGACTATTGCAAATCTCTCTTTTTTTTATTTTTAGGACACATCTCATATCAACTCTAGAAGACTCTTTACACACCACATAGTTAAATATCTTTTGCCTTTACTCATTCTTCAAAGTCAACATGTCCCAGCAACCAATCAGGTATGTGTTTTTATACTGATTTGTAGTTAATAGTTTTTGTGGTGAGGATATATAAATGGGTATATGGAACTTTTACTAACATTTATTTTCTTCCCTTGTAGCCTACCAGCCAAGCTTATTAATGGTGGTATCGCTGGCATCGTCGGGGTTACTTGTGTCTTTCCTATTGACCTGGCTAAAACCAGATTACAAAACCAAAGACCAGGTCAACAGGTCTACAAAAGCATGTAAGTAGGGTTCTATAGGGTTTTATAACAATGTCAAAGTGTTAGGTTGTATTATTCCTTTAAGAACGGTGAGGCTCCAACTTCATCCACTCCAATCATGAGCATGGCATTGCATTGCACCCAACTTGTGTAACTTGTAATCATGTCTACACCTTCTTATAATACATCCATGGTCTATCTACATACTCTGGTTCCCCCTGAACTCCCCTCCCGGGCAAAATAAAGTAAACGCTGTCAAAATAAAAGTCCCACACTTTGCTCCTGGCTAAAGGTAAAGTCCAGCCACTTATTCATTTTAATTTTATTCTTTGTTCAGAAAAAACAAGAATAAATAAATAAAAATGAAGTAAATTAGTTCTTCATTTAAATGGCAGTAATGTAACCTTGAATCATTATTTTTTTTTTTTGGCATTTGTTTTGCATTTAACAATATAAAATATCGATATGGGCCCCAAAAAACCCATATCAGACGTTCCTATGTTCCTATCGAAGTTCCCACTGTGGCTCTAGTTTCTGGTTTGTAGTTGCTGTTGCCAAGACAGTCATAACTTACCACCAGCTGCATGTATCTTTCAGCACTTGTATTAACTGTAGGGCTGTTGGCAGCTGGTGTCGTGACATACATTATAGATCTCCAAATAAAATTGACCTGAACTGACTTGATTCTAATCTGTAGAGCTCTATAGACACGTTGCATCATGTTGAACGTAACATGATGCCAACATTGGCTTTTGTTCAATTAACCTTCAGTTATCTCCCCTATACATTTAGAATTTAATCATTGACATGTTGGGGCATGTATGGAATGTTGTATATTCCTAGGCTGGCTGCCAACTTGATTTAAATTGCATGGGTTACTAGAATTGTTTTGAATGCACACCACCTTTTGTTCAGTTCTCGTCCCTGAGGTTCTCTAATCCCAGTGGAATGTGCAGTCGTGGGCATTTTCTGCTCCACAACTCCAGCAGCAGCCATTTTGGCTCCAGCATTCCATCCCTCCCCAGTAGGGCGGCTGCACTATATGTAACACCATACTGCTATTATTTCTATAGTGCAGTACACCCAGTGCAGTTTTTAAAGTCACCCTTTGAAGTGACAATTAAGCCTGCTCATTGTTGCGGGTTAGAAGGCACATATACATATTACCATTTTGCTCTTTGGGGTCTTTAATGAGAATTCCGTCAAGTCTCATTTGTGTCTTATATATTCAAGCCCAGAATTCAGTTTTTCCTAGTTCAATACTGCCTTGGTTATAGCTTTCCTTTACATTTCCTTTGATACCGAGCTTTGTTGGGCTTTGTCTTTTCATCACAATTAATTTTTTCCCATGACAGGGTGGACTGCCTTCTGAAGACAGTTAGATCGGAGGGGTACTTTGGCATGTATAGAGGTAAGACAGATTCCCACTTGAGTTTAGAACGTAGGCCAGTAACATCCAGCCTAGAGATTTACTCATAAAACAATGTAAAAAAAAAAGTACAAAAGTACCTGCACATTAATTGCTTCTGTTTCAACTTTCTGTGTATTGCTAGGGAATAGTATTGGTTTACACCAAGTGTTAAAAAGAAGTAGCAATGTGATAGACTACTGAGAAATGTTTAAGAAAAAAAGTGTTCTGTTCTCAATTTAGTTAATGTTAGCACTGTTCAACATACATAACCTCCATAAACGGTATGAACCACAAACTGCCATAGCCCTTGTTATGATAAAATAGTGCCATTCTGAGCTTATTGTATTTCCCCCTTCTGTTTTAAGTAAGAACAACTATCAGTTTACTCGAGGCCCTTTTAGTGAGAGGTCTCTACTTGTATGAGGAATGCCGTTTGTTTGCATCTGTGTTTTTCATATTACAGACGTGGTTCCCCCTGGGATTTTGAAGGCTAGCCGTAATGGCGCAGCCACGCTGGAGGCAAATCATTTAATGGTTCTTACTACACTGCTCTCTTTCTTATTCATAAAAGAAAAGAACTAGGCACAGGTCTTTGTTTTGACGTGTTCTTCTAGTTGTGTCTGTATTCTCTTTCCATGTCTATATCTTATACATTAGTGACTTTAAAAAAATGCTAAACCCTTATTTGGCTTTCCTCTCATTGTCCTTTTTGTTTGTTGTGCAACCTCTCTTTGTTGACCAATAGCTGTGCCCTTGAAGACTACTGGAGGGGGGTGGAGTGATCTTAGTTTTTTTTTAATCTCCATGGCAACCGGACTGAAAGCATTTTGCCTTTGTCCGTTCTCCATTGAGCCATTCAAATTCGCCCCTCCCCCCTTTCAAGTCTTCATGTGCAGAGTGCATGAAGGACGTGGCTTGTTTCCTCCGCCATTGTTTCTTTACTCCCGCCATTCTCTAACATTTGCTTCTCCTCAACTCATTGCCCACTTAGGCCTTCCTAACCAATCACATTACTGTGGCATAATGTTTGTAATGTAATTCTTTTAGATTAAATAACAAGTTGAACCAGTTTGCTCTCTGCATCTGCTTTGGTTGTTTTTATGCATGCTACAATTTTCCCTTCTGCCTGTTTCCCTTACGTTTTTCATGTCAACCTTTCTGCCCCCCCCCCTTTTCAATAATTATTTCTTAAGCTACTTTAACCACTTGCCTCTATTTCTGGATGTCGCATTGTTAATTAGATTGTAACCATCAATTGAGTAAATTTAATTCTACTGTTAGTTGACGGTGGTTCTAAATGCGCTTTGTCATTGTCATGGTGACATGTCATGTGGACACGCGATCGCAACGTCGTTGCTCATTCCCAATCATTTTCTCAGGCGCCGCCGTCAACTTGACCCTGGTCACCCCCGAGAAGGCAATCAAGCTCGCCGCCAACGACTTCTTCCGCCAACACCTCAGCAAAGATGGGTAAGAAAGAATGACACCCTTCTCTTTTTTTCCTCCTTCTCTCTCTCTCTTGCTCTGTTGCTTGTTTCACTAATACCGTTTTGTGTTTGCGCTGGGCAGGAAGGGGCTGACGGTGTTGAAGGAAATGCTGGCCGGCTGTGGGGCCGGCTTGTGCCAGGTGGTCATCACCACCCCTATGGAGATGCTCAAGATCCAACTGCAGGATGCTGGCCGACTAGGTGAGTCTTGTCTTGTCTGCTCTATATGCAGACCACCCGTTGCTGGTGTCAAACTTGTATTCCTAATATAACTTCCAAGCGCGTGACTCAAAGTCCTCCCTACTGATGTCTAGAAGAGATGAATGTTGTAGCATGCGACGTCTCTGGCTCCTTGGTTATATTTACTGAATATGTCAAGACTGATGGATGCCCTTGTACAGCACAACGGAATAGCGCTTCTCCTACAGTTGTGACTTTATATGGGATAAACTTTACATAGGGTTCTCTTGTGTATCATATTCTGCATCATCTTGTATGAGTCTTGGTACTCTTCCCATGGTCATACTTCATTGAACATCTACTCGATGCTTGTCTAGAGTGCCAAATCGTCATCAAGTGGAATGTATTATTAAATGTTAAATGTGTACTTTTATTTTATTTTTAAAGCTGCACAGAGGAAGCCAGGCGCCATGTGTTCGTCGAAGCTGGTGACCACCAACCCCATGCTGACCCGCTCGTACAACGTAGTGGGTGCACCGCGGGCCGTGTCGGCCACGCAGATCGCCCGGGAGCTCCTTCACACCCAGGGCATCCAGGGCCTCTACAGAGGCCTGGGGGCCACGATCATGAGGTAAGCCTTTCCTCCTCTACTTTTCATCTTCTAATGACCCTTTGCTCTGTAGCTATTATCCTAATATAGATTTTATAATACATTTTCAGAGATGTTCCCTTCTCCGTCGTGTACTTTCCGTTGTTCGCCAACCTGAACCGCCTGGGTAAACCCAGTCCAGAACAGTCAGCTCCCTTCTACTGGGCCTTCCTGTCCGGCTGCCTGGCCGGCTCCACGGCTGCCGTGGCAGTCAACCCCTGTGACGGTGAGCTCTCGCTTCTCTCAATGGATAATGTAAATGCATGGATACGTACTAGTTTGTGTTGCCAGAGTCCACATCAGCAACTGCTTCTGTGGAATCAGTTTTTTCTTTGTTTTATTTTTGTTGCATTTTTTTCTCCCCAGTTGTGAAGACAAGACTGCAGTCATTGAGCAAAGCAACCAATGAGGAGACTTACAATGGCGTGGTGGATTGTATACGGTAAGAGGGCTGCATTAGTAATAATAGTCATCTTCTCCTGTAGTATTCTCAACTCTCATCCCGGCCTTCTGTTTTTCTCCTCCCGCCCACCTGTGTTTCCAGTAAGATCATGTGGAAGGAAGGACCGTCTGCCTTCTTGAAGGGCGCGGGCTGCAGGGCACTTGTCATCGCGCCTCTCTTCGGTATTGCACAGGTCATGTACTTTGTGGGCGTGGGAGAGTATATCCTGGAGAACTCGCCCCTCTGCCTCATGTCCGCATAACAAGAAGTTAAACATTGAAGTGACCCACGCCCAGCAGGCTGACTATGCACTTCTTCCCCCCCCCCCCCCCCCCCCCCCCCCCCCCCCCCCCCCCCCCCCCCACAAACACAAA